>CM060657.1:11626261-11916261 GCA_030686955.1 Odontamblyopus rebecca
CAGGGTCTGGACGCCATTTCTATAATACATACCTTGTAATAAAACACAGCCTCGTTATATTTTCCATTTTGATCGTAGGTAACAGCTGTTTTGGCAAATTTGACAGCGTCGTGTTCCAGCGCGGTGCAGTCCATCCTCGTCGGGACACAGTGACAGCTACAGAGACGATCAACAACTCTGCGGTAAAGCTGGTTTAAAAATCTCCAAATGTCGTTTTTAGACCTGTGTCACGGCTTATAAGGTAATATATAAAACGACATGTTGGTGGGGTTCTATCTGAGGTTCTAAGTCTCATCTGTCCCACCACAGCATGACTTTTTACTATTTGACAACTAGCGGAGCTCAAGCAACCCAAACAACCACGGCGCTTCCGGGGAATGTCCTCACGCATGCGCACTCGAACCTTATCGTTTTTATTTGCCGATTTTACTTGGCAAAATAAATATTATATCGCGTTTAAATGTCATACTTCTACTGCGGCTAATCCTTATAACAATAATTATATCTAGATTTCAAATTACATGAACATTTTATGGAAAGGGAAAAATCACTACTTTGCAGTGGCATCACGCTGGGGGTGTTCTATATGGATTTTTATATAGTGAAATGATCTTCAGTTACCATGGTGACAAAATCACACAAACGCAGCCAAGAAAGTTGTCCGAAATGCAAAAAAATAAAAATAAAAAAATAAATAAAATTAAACAAGAGATTTTCAGGAGCCTGTGATCAATGAGTGTTCATGGCCAACAGCACAAAACAGCTCAGCTGTTATAGTTCCCTCTAAACCAGCTCTTTCTGGTAATATTGTGTTAAAATGAAGATCAGATTAAAGGCTAAATTGAGTAACAAAGCTTTAGACAGAGCAGAGTCACCAGTTAGCATCATTACACTGAAAACAAATAAAATATAGCCTACTAATAACTCTAAATGATCATGTAGAGCAGGTTAATACAAACATTTTAAGACCAAAATGTCAAGGCTCACTGCAGCAGTTACCGCTTATCTTAAACACACTTATGTGAATGAAAAAACATGTGATGTGTTTTTTGTGTAATATCAATTTAGTCTAATCTTTTACTAAATCTAAATAACAACATATTATTATTTTTATTATATAATTATTGCTGCTACGCTGATGAACTAATTCCTAAAATTCCTTGTTTCAGCTGAGTCTTATGTCCTGGGATGACCATCAGATATGGTGAACCTGTGTGTAAAAAAGTGGCAACAATGATTAGCTGCAGTGTCTTTGCAGATTTCTACAGCTATTGCAGTCACTGCATGTGTTCTCTTACTTTCACTGCAGGTCAGTCACATATATACAGATTCTTCCTGAAAAAGACAAAGGAAAACAGCACTCATTTCTAATAACATCAATAATATAGTTACTAATCTGAGAAATAGCTCTTTACTTTCATTGACATTGGTTTGGTTGCAGTATGTGTCAACTGACCTCTGGGATCGTGACAGATCAAATTTCTTTCTAACGGTGACATCATGTTTTTCAGCTCATCCAGTTGAGCAGAGAGCTGGGTGATTCTCTCTGGTGTGAGGATGCAGGAGACAACCTCTCATTTTCTATCCCAGCCCCTGGTGCCAAACATAGAAAAGTTGTATTAGTCACACATTAGTGAAGTGGTCTGACCCAGTTTGATCTAAACTCTGAACAGTAGACACGGCCGTTGTGTCCTTGGGCATGAAACTTAATCCTCCTTGCCTGTGTATGAATGTGGTGTGGGTAATTGTGGTGGTCTAGGGGCCGATGGCACCGATTAGCAGCTAAGCTACTTTTATCTATGGTATACTATTTTAATTCACCCCAGAGAAATAAGTATTTGATGTTTGAGCAACCTGCTAGGAGCAGTGGGCCTGGAGAACCCATCTCCAGACCTTGAGTTAGACTTGACAAGCTTCACTGGAGGATGCCCATTGTGCTTGAGGATACTGGGGAGAAACTGGGCATTGAATCCAGAACCAGGAAATTAGAGTATAAGGAGTGAAAGTCTCTGTCAGGAACATGGATCTATTATAGTTCTATGGTCAGGAATCAAAACCATAATATTTAAAACTAAGCCATTATTTGTGTGTATGGTGTTTTTGGAGAGTTAATTGTTGTTGGAGAAAAGTGAATTTCTCCAACAAAGTCCTTGTAATGATACTGAAATGATGAATGGACCTGTACTTCTCTTTGTGTACTCACAAAGAGAAGCTGCTATAAGACCCCCTGCCCTCAGCGCAATGAGACAGACGATGGGAAGACGTGGGCTACATAGCATATGTGCCATCCAGGCAGCTCTCTGAAACAGATACAAACATCACACACAGTGTTAAATGCAGGGCAGCTCTGCATCTCATACTAAAGCACTTCATTGTAGTGTACAGGACAACAGCATACTGAAGATATAATGAAAAGACATTTTGTTTCACATAACTCAAGTTTTCTATTCCTGAAGGAAATACATTTTCTGGCTAGATTTCACTTTTGGATTTTTAATAATAATAATAATAATAATAATAATAATAATAATAATGATTTAGTTTATTATTTACATTTTTGGTCCTTATTTCCGACAATTAGCCTACTTTATGGGGATAAAATACAGAACTATCATTCATAGATTCATAGATCACATAGCCCATCATTTGGATTCATTATATTTTTCAAGGACAATGAACGGAGAAGGCATTTTATATTATTTATTTATCCTTTGAAAATACCACATTTAGGTTTGTTTTGTTTAATGTTTAATGTTAAAGTTAGGCTTTTAAATTACACACGTAACTAACTTTAAATCATAAATCAGATAATATTACATTCACAGATACTGAGCTAACGCTACTCTGAGCTAACGCTTCTTTTCACTACTCTCCCAAAAAATGTATACTTAACGGAGCTACTTTAGTAAAGTTACTTTCTTGGACCACTACTTTGTATTGCTACTTGAGTAATATTATTTTGAAGTAACATTACTCTTATCTAACTTGATTACATTTTGCTAATCTTTGTGAACTTTGTAGATAACGATCGCTTTTAATTCCGAGAGGCCTACCCATTGAACTAATTTGTTCAATGGGTACGTTTGCTGCAAAAATAGATTAGATTGACCAAATGTTAAATATCACTTCTTCAATATAGGTTCATGGCAGTTATCTTAATAATTATTGAGTTCTTCGTTTACCTGAGTATTGTGTGGCCTCCATTCTGTCTGAAATGGCCATAAAATCTTATTATACTCTTATACATCCATGGAAATGCCACCTTCAAGTTTCCCTAACCAGGTGAGAGCCAGTCGGTTAGCCAATCGAGACAATGAAAAGGCAAATACCGCGGCCATCTTCGAGATTTGTTCAAATTCGTTTTCTAAAACATGAGCATTGTATAAAGTACACATTTCAAAGTCAATTATGAGAGGATTGAAAGGAAAACAATAATTAAAAAGTACGGCACATTCTTTATTTTAGGGTACCATGGCGACGATCTCTCTAGTTTACATGCTGCTTCTCCCCGAGCGGAACACTAGAGGGCAGTATAACATTAGAAGACACGAAACTAAGCACTTCCGCTGTCCAACCAAAACATCCGTTCTCCTTTGACAGTTCTAAGAGCACCGTTCTTTGCCCCCCTTACGCTATAAAAACAGGTTTGCAAAATTAAACGCCTTATAGTTTGGGTATTTTAATATTAATCGTTACTAGGGCTTGAAATCGACACTAGAGCTCTGGCCAAATGCTGCAGGATTTGGGCTTGGAGCACGTTCACATCACCGGCGGTGGTGGTAGATTGTTCTTGACTCCAGTATGCATACAATTATAGATGGGAAAAAAAGAAGCATCATTTCGATTACGACACTCAGACTAGAAAATTTTAACTATGCATCAGGAATGTGCTGGCATTTTCATTTTATTTTAATAATTAAAACATCAATTGAAACATTAAATATAACAGACAATTACTGTCTTAGAGCAGTACGTTGTTCTCTTAGTCACCTAACTTTATTTAAAAGAATGGTCATTTATTCACTTATGTTGTTTGTAACTCTTCATATAATTGAGCATTATATGCAGAGAGCTGAAATTCTCGCATATTCTTCACTGTCCATTCTTGCAGCCTGTTCAAATAAGCATTTCAAGAAGAAGAAAAAAATGTCAGTCATGTTGGCTTTCGAGTAATTAAAAGTGCACTATACAACGACTTCTGGTAGAGTGTTGGTCACCTGCTTGTTCCCATGGAGATGATTGCGCTCTCTGGAATGTGTAGTATAGTATCTCCATGGAGACAAGCAGGTAGCAGACCCTCCACCAAAAAGTTTAATAATACACCTAAATTAAACACCAAAACTGCCTTCAAATAACTGCATCTGCTTTGTACCTGCCTTTTTTGTCTGTCTTGAACTGTGTGAAATGTCTTTGAGTGTAATGAGAAGTGATATAAGTGTTATGTATTATTAGTATTATGCCATTATTGCTATTTTATTAATGTTTTATTATCATTCCTCATAGGGGTGTGCCAGCAATGTCATACACTTCTCACCTCCTGATTTCCCACCTGAACCTCTACCATTGTCGAGTCCTGCCTGTCTCTCCTCACTATTTGGTTCTATTCCGATGGCTCAGCACTGGCCCACAGATCACCCGAAGCCTACAGGAGAGCTACAGACTTCTGGAACTGCCTGACCGGGCTCAGAGCAGCCCTGCCCAGGTCAAAGAAGCCTACCTCCGCCTCGCCAAACTCTACCACCCTGACTCCGGATCTCCCACTGCTGACCCTGTGCTGTTCGCCAGAGTGGAAGAGGCTTACAGAGCTGTACTGGCATATCAGAGCAAGAAACAATGTCCCCAAAAAGTCACAGAAGAAGATGAGGAGGACAAATCAAGGGGCGCCACTCTTCCACACAGACACTACTTGAGTTATGAAGGGTTTGGATTTGGAACTCCGAGTCAGAGGGAACGCCAATACAGACAAATTCGTGTGGACAGAGCTTCAGAGGAGGTGCTAAACTATCGGCAAAAAGAACACGAAAAAGCTGCAGCGGAGGAGGGCGCGCTGGTGGAGCGAGATACGCGTCAGCGCAGTCGTAAAATTAAAATTACCCAAGCCATGGAAAGGCTTGTGGAAGATCTTATTCAGGAATCAATGGCACGTGGCGATTTTAGGAACTTAAGTGGAGCTGGAAAACCGCTGAACAAATTTGAGCACAATCCGTATGCTGATCCCATGACGCATAATCTGAATCGTATTCTCATTGACAACGGGTACCAGCCCCCTTGGGTGGTCACCCAGAGAGATATTCGTGAAATGTCGACCCATGTCAGGAATAGACTGTTAGAAGCTAGGACAAGGTTTGGTGACTCGATGACCAGTCAGGAAAAGAAGGCCTGGGAGGAGCTGTGTGCTTCCCTGAGAGAGGACATTGTCAAACTGAATAAACTGGTGGATAACTACAATCTTATAGTTCCAATGATCAAGATGCAAATGGTGCACTTTAGTTTGTCGCGAGAGGTCGAACGGGCGGAGAAATTGGCTCAGCAGCAAAGACTGGAGCAGCAGAAGGAGAGGGGGCGGGATAGAGAGAGTAGAATAGCGGAGAGGAAAAGAGCCAATGCACGAAATCATGCCCAAACTACTAAACCAGGACTAATGAAATGGATGCAGAGTTTTCTCAAATGATTTTTAGCACAAGATGTATTTATTTCAGTACAATGCTAAGGAAGTCTCCTAACACTGCCTAATACGTACTGAAAAATATGAATATACTGTATCATTTGTTTCAAAATTTATGTAAGAATACAGGTATTCTTTGATATGTCAACTCTAGATATCTACCTTTGAGGAAGGGATGTCTACCAAAGTTTGAACAAGTACCCTGAATGTGGTTTAAATTTGGAAGCCTTCCTACAACTGAAATTTCCTATTGATCCCTGCTGACCTTGCCCACCCCCCACTCTTTCCTGCAGTTTCCACTTAATCAAGATTAGTGGATTGTGATCTGCACAGGCAATGTCCTATTCAAATTAAATTTACCAAGAGACTCACAAAGACTCAAGGAATATCCAATCAAGGACTAATGACCTTTTATAAAAAATCTGCATATATTTATGTGTTTCCCTATTAAACTATATTGACTGAAGATCCAAATATTATATATTAAATAAATAACAAAGACACAATTAAAAAAAGCTTGGATTTTGTTTTTTTTCACTGCGAATTTTACACTCGGAATTTTGAATTTGAGGGCTTGAAAATATTTCTGCTGAATATTTAAAAGGTGATTTTTTTTTATATTGAATTTTAAACACTTGAAAAAATGTACACAAAATTTAATTAACAGACATTCAGAATAAAAATTATTCAAAAACATGTTTTTCAGAGATTCAAAGTGAGAAATTCATGGGATTTAAAACTCATCAACTCAAATGTGATGACACAAATTATATTAATTAATATCAATATTATATATATGGAGTTTAAAAACACAGTGCAGCACTTTCCATATTACCACATGACATCACAAGATGGAAATAAGTGTTTTTAATTTACGAGAACTCACCCTTAGTATACAGGATCTATGTGTTAAACATGTGTGAATGAAACAAAACACAACTCCAGGTCTGTTTGTGATGAAAAAACAGAACAGATCAGAAAACAGAAACACTGTCATATGGATGGGCCCTTTAATACTCAAACAAATGAATTAAATCATGCTGCAGTTCAGAGTAGTATCCCCACAACCAGAGCGTAACTGGTCCACAGACTACGACAGTATTATATTGCTAGCACTGTCCCTAACACTATCAACCATGCAAAAAAGCACACAAAGGCAATATATTTGGTTTTTAATGTTTAATAATAATAATTAAAAAAACATTATTATGTTTTTTTCCCCCACCCCTCCTGGATCCCAGACCAGACGGACAAAGCCAAGGACCTCCACAGGAGGCTTGGATGGTAGGTTATAGTAAAACAGCTCCCTGTCAGATAATGTCTGAGGCCTGCCATCTCCATCTGGGTGAGGGATCTTGATTTTTCTTTGATGGTCCATCCATGCATTTTTTTAGAGCACATTTCCTATGTCTTCTTGATACAGTTGTTTTCACTCTTTTCTCAGCTCTTGTCAACCAAATGCCCCTTAGAGCATCATAGTTTACAAATCTTTTTCTATGTTGGGGCTTCTTGGTTGATAGCTTGGTTGTTGTTTTGTCTTTACTTTCTTGAAAATCAGTTGCTACGTTTCTGTTCTTTAGATCTCTTGGGGATCTCCTCTTCCGTGATGCTGTTGTTGTTTGTTGTTTGTTGCTCTTGTTGCTAACCAAATGTCCGTCAAAGCATCATAATTCACAAGTCGATCTTTGGGATGGACAATGTTTTTCAATCTCCCTCTTGATGGTTGGTTGGCCTTGATATCTGCATCAGACCAAACATCTTCATCTGAAATCCTTATGTCCAAGGACCTTAAGTTGGAAAAAGGCACATGTTTGGAATGTTGTAATGGAGCTTGACCATCATTTGATAGCCAATTGTCAAATGAGACTGGAATGTCTGGTCCTCCTATGTATAGATCTTCAAGAGAACGGGTAGCTGGATCTGCTCTTTCAGTGTCCAAATTTGGGAAGACACAAAGATGAATTCCAGTATCAGGTAATCCATGATTCCTTACATTTGAGTCAGGACCTTCATCAAGGTTCTCCAAGAAATTCCGGCTTGAATTTGACCACTGAGGGGCAGGTGAACCAGGCCCAAAGTGTTGATGGTGCCCATCTTTTGGTTCCATAATTGTTGTCTGTTCATCAGGAAATGTAGATGCGTCCTCAAGTGCCTGCATTGCTTTTTCTGACTGCTCCAAATACTCTGAGCTGTTCTACAGATGAGACATTGTAATGAAACAATGCTGCAGAGCTTGTTGAGGAGTCAGTCTCAAAGAAGGATCTGAGTGGAGCAAGCCCTTGAGAAGATCAACCAGAGCTTTCCTATCTTCGTACTCTGCACCCTCCCATTTGGGAAAGGCATCCACCAGATCATCCAGAGACTTCAGCTCACAGCCATAGGAGTTGTACTCCTTTGTTTCAGTCCCCACAACCTCCTCGTATTCTTCTGGTGTCTGAAGAGTCCACCTTGTTGACCAAGATTCATCAACCATCACCTTCTTAAAAAAAGCTTGGTGAAGACTCCATTAGACAGCAGGTGCTCTGGCGGATATCCCAAAATTTCAACCATTCTCTTGACCATCTGATAGTTGCAGTGGATGGGGAATAAGAAGTATCCCAGGTAGAGGAAGGCTAGGTTGCAACCCAAGGTGAAGACATCGATTGCTTCATTAAAATGGTTTCCAAGTGAAACTTCTGGAGCCCTGCATCCACAGGGCGGAACCCACATGCAAGGTCTGCCCTCAGAAGAGTACCTGGCTTCACCAAAGTCGATCACTTTAAGTCTAAATGGCTGATCCTTCATATTGGTCAGCATTATGTTATCCATTTTCATGTCAGTATGGATAACACCAAGACTCTTTAAACCATCCAAAGTCACCAACAGCTGTTTTGCAATTGGTCTGATATCGCTTGGGCTAAGAGGCTCCCATTTTTGGCTTCGGATCAGGTCAAAGACACTTATCTCCAGCATTTCAAATGCCAGACAGGTGAGACCGCGATGTTCGAATCTGCCATAAAATTTCACCAGGTTGTAGGTGTGGGAGTCCAGAACGCAGAGAGCTTCCAGCATGGATACCTCTTTGTCAGCTGCCCTGTTGGGGTCCTTGAGGATTTTGATTGCCACCATCTCCTTAGTTTGGACATTTTGGCATTTGGCTACTTTGCCAAACACGCCTTGTCTAAGAAACTCCAGCACAGTGTATATGGAGTTGTTTCCATGCAGAGTGTGACCAATAGCGATGTCATCTATTGTCAGCTTCTCTGCCATGTCTGAGCTTGCAGCCATGTTTGAAAGTGCGGAGCTACAGCTGGCTATCAGTCCCAGGGCCTCAGCGTAAGTGTTGAGGTTCAACAGCTTTATCTGGTTTGTGGGCTTCTGCATCTCGGTCAGTCCAAGCAGGTTCATCTGAATAGTAGTTGTCTCAAGAGCTTATATCGGATGCAGTCACATGTTTATTTTGTGATGGACGTTGACCGTCATTTAGCAACCAATTTTCAAATGGGGTTGGAATGGCTGGTCCCTCAGTGTATAGTTCTTCAACAGGCCGTGTATCTGAACTGACTTGTTGGTTGCTCAAACTAGGGAAGTCGCAGTCATAACTTTCATCACTGGGTAAGCCATGATTCCATTCATTTGAGACATTTCTAGTCTTAAATATTGTCTTGTCACCTAGAATGAGTTTTAAAATTGTAACTTTATATAATCTGCCGTCTTTTAATATATCTTTTTATACAAAGCTGGATGAGATGCTTAAAACATTGAAACATGATAGTGAAACCATTGTGCTTGGGGATTTTAACATTAATTGGCTGGATAAGCATGGTAAACAAAAACTGAAAGCAGTCACTTCTAAATACAAGTTACAACAGCAAATTACAGAGCCAACTAGACTAACAAAAACAAGTAAAACGTTAATAGACCTTGTGTTTACAAATAAACCAGACAGGATTATCTGATCACAACCTAACTCTGGTACTGGGGAAATTGACAGGAAAGCGGTTGCAGTACCTTTCCAAGTGTCCAAAGAATACAACTTTTAAAGGAATTTAAAAAAAAGATTTGCCTCAATTTGAAAATGAGATATGTAGTATTGATTGGAATCCAGTCCTACAAATTCAGGACTCAAATGATTGCTGCAATCTACTGACAAATAATGTAACAAAAATTATTAAAAAATATACAAAACCAGTTAAATCAAGGAAAAAACGTCAGTCAATACCATGGATTACTAAAAATATATATCAATTAATGAAACAAAGGGATCTTGCTTTAAAAAAAATCACTATCAACTAAATTAAATACTGATAATGCCATATTTAAAAGTCTTAGGAATAAAGTAGTCAGTGAAATGAGAAAAGCTAAAACAGAGTATTTCATGCACCTGATGGAAGAGTCCTGATGGAAGAGTCCTGATGGAAGAGTCCTGATGGAAGAGTCTCTGGAAGCACATACAGACACTGACCAAGAAAGACTCTAAACAAGAAAAAGACAAAGACCCCAAAACACTTAAATGTTGAGGAACAGATATGTTCGGATCCTATAAAGATTGCAACCTCACTAAATAAATACTTTGTGACTTCAGTAGAACAAATAGCCAGAGGCTTTAAATCAGTAGAGCTCCCAGAAGTCACAGTGGGTCAAGCAGAAATGGCATTCACTATGGAACAAACAAATGAAGCTAATATTAAACAAGTAATTAACCAATTGAAACACTCTAAAGCCCAGGACATTTTTGGTCTAGACTCTAATTTTCTCAAAAAGCACAGAGAGTCTTTAGCAGGGCCCCTTACCCATCTCGTTAATTTGTCCATCACTAATGGGGAATTTCCTCAACAACTGAAAAAGGTCTCATAAGCCCAATTTTTAAATCTGGGGATAAACACCAGACCAACAATTACAGACCAATTTCAATTCTTCCTATAATTTCAAAGGTATTAGAAAAGACTGTAGCAGAACAATTAATTGATTATATTGATACAAAAAACATTTCATCCAAAACAGTTTGGATTCAGGCCAAAATACTCAAAAGAAATGGCAAACTGTTATTTGATGGATATAATCAAAAACAGTTTAAATCGAGGAAACGTGGTTGGAGCAGTGTTCTTAGATCTTCGTAAGACCTTTGACACTGTCAACCACAAGATTCTAATACATAAATTAAAGAAACTCAACTTCTCACAGCAGGCTCTTAACTGGTTCACATCATATCTAGAGTCTAGAATAGAAAGTGTTCAAGTCAGTGGCACAACATCAGCCCCTCTGGAATATAAAACAGGCATTCCACAAGGTTCAATATTAGGTCCTCTGCTGTTCTGTCTTTACATCAACAAGCTACCTAACATCTGTAAAGAGGCTGAGTGCCAGCTGTATGCTGATGACACTGTCATCTATGTCTCAGCTAAGACTCCAGAGAAGGCTGCAGAGATACTAAATAAGCAAATGCTCAGTGTCTCACAGTGGTTGGAGGACAACTGCCTGTGTTTAAATCATTCCAAAACTGTCTTTATGTGCTTCTCCTTACGTCAAATAATATTAGATAATTTTCAGATATTTATAAACCAAAACCAAATCAACAATGTTGAGGAAGTTAAGTATCTTGGAGTAATTTTAGACATGCATTTAAAATTTGAACCACATTTTAAAAAAGTATCTAAGACTATTAGAACAAATCTGAACTGTTTTCCTTATCCTTATCTGTCCTTATCTGTCCATAAATGTGGCCAAACTGTACTTCCATGCAATGATCCTTTCCCACTATTCATATTGCATCACTGTGTGGGGCCAGGCTAAAAGTGATGGACAAGAAGTCCATGAGATTTCATTATTGTACAATTATAGAAAAGCACAATCTACTGTATTAAGCCTTGATAATTTTATTAAATATTCTTTCCTAAAATGTGTAATTAAATGTGTAAATAAACTTGCTCCAGAAATTTTAAGTAACATGATTCAGAGGTGTAACCCCCGCGGTGTGACCACAAGAGGCGCTGCACATGGTGACTGTAGACCAGCTCAATGCAAGACCACCTTTGGTCAAAGTGCATTTGCTGTTAAGGGACCACAGATCTGGAGCACTTTACCTGCCGAACTGAAAAGACTCACGGATCTGAGCCAGTTCACCTGCAAAGTGAAGCAGTGGCTAAAACTAAAGCAAGCTTGTAAACGCTGAAGTAATTTAATTGTGTTTTGTTTTTTTTTAACGCTGTTTTAACGCTGTAATAATGTGTTGCATGTCTGTCAATACTTTTGTCCGTTTTTATGTGAGGGACCTGGCCTGCAAATTAGCCTTTGGCTAGACGGCTTATGGACATGGCATCGGTCACTGTTTTAAATGTGGCAATGCTCTCTGTTCTGTCCCTTTTAAATAAACATGATGATGATGATGACATCACAAAGTCTGTCTGTTTTGTTTATTTTCTAAATTACATTAACACACTGGTGCTTCTGTTATGTCTTCAAATGCAACAGAAATGGCACAATAAAAATATTAAAAGAGAAAGTAAATATAACTGGTGTAATCATGTGTTTTTGGACCGTCATATGGATTAATAAATAAAGGAGCCAGTACTAATGAGTATATCAGGACAACCAAACATGACAAAAAATAGCATTATAAGGGGAGCTATTTATCAGGACAGCATGTATTGGCATATTCTTACACTTACACCAAGATTTTATACCCAAATAGTTTTGTAGACATTTCAAAAGCACATGGAAATTATATCCACAGTTCTATTTACCATTTGTATTTATACATAATTTTCTTGTACAATTGACATAACTATTTGTCTGTCTAACTCAGGTCAACTATAGTTTTTTGTGTAGTCCTCCACATTTCCCGATCTTCTACTAGTCTTACCACAGACAGGGCTAACTTAGCTGGAGATTTCTTACCAAATTTGCGTGTGCAATCCTGTAATCGTGATGAAGGAGCCTGTACAGGAGACGGTCAGCCGGCATGGTATGTTGAGAGCAGGTTTAAAACCGCCACAAACATTAGGCAGGTCTGGAAGGGGACGAGGGCCATCACAGATTATAAGAGAAAATCACCACCTCCCTCAGGTGACTGTTTCACCTTAGTTGAGGAACATCACAGATACAAAATATGAATAGGCCTAATTGACATTACAGTAAACAGATTTATTTTCGTACTCAAGTGAGGGGGTACTTGAAGTGTTAGTCTCGATAAATATACTCGATATTCTTCTAGCCTATTGCATAACGAAAGCAGTTGCTATATTATAAATCATTCTATATCTCTTCATTTGAGTGGCAAAGTGAAATAAAAAACATTCATAATGTACATAATGTGAGGCTGAATCAGGAGAAAAAGAGATGAGCAGTGTTGCTCATGATGAAGGTGTCCACAGAGAGAAGCTCTAGATATGGTTTGACTCATTTAACTGATTTTACTCGCTCACCCATGCATAACACTTTTAAAGCAGTCTTTTTTTTGCTAAAACAATATTCAAGACATCAGCAGAACTAATAAAATTACATTAAACAAGAGTTTGAACCTTTGAGTTCCAAACCAGGCTCATCATTAGCTCCTGAATCCTTATCTAACTCATTGGATTACTCTAGCATTAGCATTACATTTGTTGGGAGAAATAAATCCTGAATGCAGTGTAGTCTAACAACTTTATTATAACCATTGTTAACAGATTAGGCCATCCACTCACACTCAGTAGTGGCGAACAACTTCTGTAGCAGCAGAGGACAGTTTCCCTGAAGTAATCTACAGACACATGGTTGCCAATTTACATAAATCATGATACGAAATCATGGCACAATGCACCATTTCATACATTGTAAAAGAAATATATTTTTAAAAAGCAAAAGTGCTAAAAACCCTACTCCTGTTTAGACAATAACGTTGTACATACATGTACAGTACATGTTGTTTATGTTTTATTAATTATTGTTTATTTTGATTCATTATTTAAAGCAAAATTCAGGAACTTTTCTCAGAGAGGGCTGTAAAACCAACACAACATATACACCAAACTTTATTAACTGACATTTATTAACAGATGGTGTCTTTATTCAACTTCAAAAGACATGAATGTTGTCGTGTGACGTGTGACGTGTCGACGTGTTTTTTTAAACCTCTAAGAATAGTGTCTAAACTAACTAAAAAGTCCAGTACTTTAATTCTTTGGTAGCCTATATCTCTGAATGATAAAATTGGGCAGTTAGTTGGTTAAAATCCTATGGCAGGATGTTAAAAACTGAGCTCACAAAACAAAAAGTTTCTAAATGTGCTCAATGTACGAGCCAGATAGCCACAAAAGCACCCAACCACTCCATTGCCATGGACCCAAAAACAAAAAACAGCTGGCTACAGCACAAACAAATTATCTATAAAGAAGAGTGTATAAAGCAGAATCCAGTCTATACCTGGGGCAGTAGTTTGGCCAGAGCTGCTGCCATGGACAGAACAGCAGCTCTTTCTGCACGAGACATGCTCAGTAGAACGAAAAAAGTGACAGCAGTACAGAGTAATTGGAGTAGCAGATACTGATACAAAAGCCCAGAGCACCCTCTTGCGGCTGTCAGTGTGAAAATAACAAAAATGTGAAATTATGTATTTTAATATATAAGTCGCACATGAGTATGTCACATGACCACCCAAACCATGAAAAAAGTGTGACTCATACTCCGAAAAATACGATAAATAAAACTGAGGGCCACAGACTAATGTTCAATATAGCAAATCATTCTTTATTCAGTCCCTTCAAGCAACACCTTAAAGGGACAGTCCAGAATTTTGAACCTAGGACCTCATTTCCTAGTGAGCCTGAGTGTTGGTAAAGTGTGGAGACACTTAAAAAAAATCCTTAAAAAAGTAATTGTATTAGGAGAGGTTGCTGGTGCTAGGCTAGTGCATGTCAATGGGCATAATTGACCTGCCACTCACACCACCCACTACCCACTCCACAGTGCACCCGAGGCAAAACAATTATAATGCCAGAACAGAATGTAAATGTCTGTGTTGATAGAACAATTTTAGAAGTAAAACCAACCTTGCCTTTGAAGGATTTATATAGCAGCGAGTTATACTTCCTGATAGAAATCCTGGGAGGGGCGGAGTGATATCAGCGCTACTGCTGAGAAAATAGTCCCTCAACATGCGATGATTCATGCGATGCAAGGTTAGTTTTATTTCAAACATTATTCTATCAACACAGACATCCACATCGACAGTCTGGCGTTTTAATAGTTTTTTCCTCGGGTGCACTGTGAAGTGGGCAAAACATGCACTAGCCTAGCACCAACAACTTCTCCAAATACAAGGACTGGATGGAATATTTAAAAAAGTGTCTCCACACATCTCTAACACTAAGAAATAAGGCCAGATGACCAAAATTCCAGATTGTCCCTTTAAAATGCAAGTCTGCTCCACAATTGCCAAGGGAACTTTCCTTTTTGTTGTTGTTTTGATTTTTCTTAAATTCTTAAATTATCATTGATACCAGAACATTGTAGTCTACTGTACACTAATCAAACAATCAAGCAATTTCATTCATGTATCTGTTCTTGAGTTGCAGAGTTGCAGATGATGGTGGACTCCGTGTTGTTTGTGCTGTTGCCCCCAGTTACCCCTCTGAGAAGTTGAGCCACAGCCCTTGTTGGACTCATCTTCTTGGACCAGTCGTAGGCGATGTACTGATGGTAGAGGTCATTTGAATTCTCCAACTTTTTAGATCGAATGTAGCTCATCATGATTCCAAAAGTGAAGAAGCTGAACATGCCAACCACAATGAGAATGTACACGAAGCCTGAAGACTGGGATCTCTCTGCAGCCTGGAGGTGAAAGGCCTGCTGGGTAGTGTAGTTCTGGGGCTGGTTTGAGGTGTATATTCCTGTGTTGTTCAGACAATGCTGCAGAAAGGACAGCAAAAGGGACTGCAATTCTGTGGTGTTGATGAGTGACATGATTGGTGACATCTAGTTGATAAAAAGGAAACTGTAGAGAGAAAGTTCAATTAGAGAAAAAAAAATCTTTCAATGTGTAAACATGCTTTATATTTTAATATATGTCATTTAATTTTGGACAAAATAAACAAATGAAGAGAGATTATTTATTTATCAACTTAAAGCTACCTAGGGCTGTAGTTGACTAAAGAAATTTTTGGTTGCCTAAAGTAAAGACTTGTCATACTTATCCATTCGTTGACTAAAAAGCTCATGCCCAAAGACTCACAAGACTACATCTGCATGAGGGTATATCTCCCATATACTGTCCCATATCATTTAAATTAAATAATTAGACAACTAATACACACTTTGAGTGAGACTCTTAGTGTATTTGATTCCTTTTTATCAGTATGCAGAAGTGAAACCTGACCCCTTCTTCCACCCTCACTTCCAGATAATGGTAATGTAGAGAGCATCTAGAGATGTTATGTGAGAATACTACAGGGTCAGATCGGCAAATCTAATTTCAAATTATGGTTTAAAATGTCATGGCTTACCATAATCCATGCCCCTTTTGTTTGTTGATTAAATTACCCAAAGCAAAGCAACATTTTAAGGGTTGAAAGGAAAGAAAAAGTTACAAAATAAGATGTACATACCTAATTGAATATGTTATTTGGTATTTAATTATTGATCATAAATTTGTATTTTTCTCTTCTTTTTTGTTCTAATTATTTTTTTCATAAGGTCTTGCACCTACTTCTCCTTTTAGAAATGTTTATAATGTTCCACAGAATTACATGAAATTGAACTATGACAAATTGAACACAAATTACTTCCAGTTCATCAAAATAAATGCTAGTCTGAGGTGTGATGTTCAATATGTACATTAGAAGTGTAGATAACTACAATGTAAAATTGAAATAGCATATTTCAGTACAGTTAATAAGATAACTTCATATGCATTTTAGTGAATCTGAATAGATAAATAGAATACTTACAAAGCGCTGGAATTGCAGTCATTCATTTCATGACATTGCAAATAGTCTAATCTGTATTATTCCTTGTTCTTTCTCATTGAGCTCAAGTCCTCCAAATGTCCACAGCATAAAGTTTGACAAACTAGACCTTTACAGAAATTTGAATCTCCGTCTCCTCCTATATCTTCACCATGTCATCACATTTAATGAAAGAAGGAGGTCACAGGGCAAGGTCACAACAGCACAGCCACGTGGAGCCGGGTGTGGGCAGGGGCTAAGGAGAACAAAGGAGCTTTTATAGGTTCAAAATGTACTTACGGCACTATAACCTCTAAGTGTCCCTAAAACTAGCTGAATAAGTTTATTAATAACAGTATTTTTTTTATTTTTTACAAACACATTCATCTCTGCACAATCCAATATTGCTTGTTAAGAGTTGTTTTCAGACATCATACCTTTTACTATTCAAGTAATATATCATACAATGTAACCATGCTCTTACTTGAGTATAAGATTTGGTTATTCTCCCCACTGTGAACAAGTCTACAAGTGACAAAAGCTTTATGTTGATCTGAACATTTGTTGTTTTTTTTGCAATGCTCCTTTGGATGTGGATTAGTTTTCAAATTTTACATTTTCCCATTTCTCATTTGAAAATATCAGATTTTGTGTTTTATTTAATACATTGTCTGTTCAATAACATTAACTACAAATTATGAATCAGATGTTGCTATCAGGTCACTCTTAGGTAGTATTTCCAAGTGAGTTGTATTTGCTGAAAATATAATCAACGTTTGTAGATTGAAATATGAATTTTATTTTTGTATATTAGGGACAATGCACAAAAACAGTATTATATAAAAAACAGAATATAGTATGTCTTATGCCAGGCTGATGCATTCATTACAAAGATTACAAGTCTTATATAATATAACAAACCTCCACCTCTGCAGTCACTGGGCACAAAAGAGAAAAAAAAGTATTTAGATGTACTTGGCTGTATCAAATAGCCCTGATGTGCACATTTCTAAGACTAGTCAGTTAACTGTACAACACAGGAGAACAGCTCAGGTTTCACTCACAGATAGAGTTACTCCAGCTGCACACCATCGCAGTTGTCTTTGGATTCCAAGAGCCTGAAAAGTCAAAACATAAGTTAAGCAGAAACCCCTTATTCATACTATGGCTGAAAGATTTGGGAAAAATATGTAGTTGTGATTTTCTTCAACACACGTCCAGAAAGATACCAGGAGAGCTTAATGCCTGTTCATTTTACTGGATTCTAAACAAATAGGGTCAACATCAGCCATGAAAAAAACATCAGTTGATCTCTAATCACACAACTAATCACTAACTAAACACAGCTAATTCCTTCTTTCCTATTGCAATAAGTGGTTGGCTGCTTTTTTGGCTACCTGGCTCACACACTGAGCAGTTTTTGAAAGTTTTTGTTTTTTGAGCTTGGTTTTTAAGAAAATATTATAGGATTTTCACCAACTAAGAAATGCAGCATGTACAGGTCAAAGGAAGGAACTGTTTATTTTTCCTGTATCCATGAAGACCATTCAAGAGGTTATTAAACTAGGTAAGGAGCTACAGCTATGGACATTTGAGATGCTACAGGCATTTCACACCATATGTTGCAGCAAATGTGGCGAAAGACCTTCCAGAGGAAATACTTCAAGACCTTCCAAAGGGAATGGCCCATTTCATCACCAACCACAACAATAGAGTGTACAGAGTGAGGCCAATCCTGTTGTGCTCACATGGCTCCCCCAGGACACTGCTGTGATGCTGCACTTTTGGCTCTTAATCTCCTCAAACTGCCCTGACACAGATCTGCTGACCCTACCTGACCTGTCCTCTTGTTAAACTGAAAAAACTGATACTGAGAAGCGCAGTGTAAATGTTGCTGCAGCAAAACTTGAATTTCCTGGATCAATAAAGTATCTTGCTCTCACTCTCTTTCTCTCTCTTTCTCTTAGCCAATAATATAGACAGAAGAGAAACAGAAAGAAGTTATAGGGTCTAATTACTAATAAAAAATATTTGTTAAACATTAGTAAATTTACATTTTAGATGTTTCTTAAGAGATACAATACAATACAATAATTAGGGTGGAGCAGGACATTATTGGTCTGTAGAATCTGAAAAGCCTGTAGATACTCACGCCTCCTCCTGGGCCCGAAGAGCCTTCCTGGCTTCTCTCCTCTCGTGATCAGCTGAGATCTTCTTATAACAGTAAACCAGGACCACGACGAGCCACAGCTGCAGAACCACAATCAGCACAAACATCATGATCTCTGATATCACTGACATCAGCTCCCGATTGGCTGGAATACAAAGCACAGATGTTATTAGAGTAAACAAGGAGAGAAAGGGGCTATGACATCCACGGGTCTATGACATACTCCATTTCTTCAGGACATGCAGCTGGTTATTATGAAAATTTGAGTAGCAACATACTACTTTGCAGTGACACCATGCTGGGGGTGTTCTACATGTATGTGTATGGCAGAATGTTTAGAAGTTACCATAGTGTCACAATGCACACATTAAAACAGACTTGAAAACTAAAGCAAAAAATAAAAAACTGCATATTTCAGGAGCCTGTGATCAATTCGAGCGTTCATGGTCCTGTTTAGGATTCTGATTTTCCGCCAAATCAAAAAGGTGAGAGTGACTGAACTGAAAAGGTGTTGACTAATTCTAGATAGCTTGTGGCTGTAATTTTATGTGTGAGACTTGTTTAACAGCACAGATCATTTCAGCAGTTGTAGTTCCAGGTAAGATTAGTTCCTTATGGTCAGGTTGTGTTAAAATAAAGTTCAAATTAAAGTCTTAACTTAAGTAACAGAGCTTCAGACAGAGCAGTGTCTTCAGTTAGCATCACAGGGAATAGACTTAGAACAACTTTATTGATTATTAGAAAAATTTCCCTTGTGGCTCAATAAAGTTTGTTTAAGAATGTTGATGACCTCATTAGGCATAGATAGGGTTCTAAGAAAGACGTATGCTTTCCAGAATTGCATGATACACAAAATCACATGTTCTGCTCACTGGAGCTTATGCAGTGAAATCAATATTTACAGCTGTTCACCTTGACAGCAAAAGGACTGCTTTTTCTGGCACCTGGAACGCTATGAGAACATCAGCATATATAAAGGTCCTACATTAGACAAAATTCACTCTTGTGAGCTTAACACCATGTCAGAATGTTGTTACCTACTCAAAAACAAACCTGGAGATATGTTTTGTTTCATTCACACATGTTTGAGTAATCCTTTCATGCAATCTTTCACATCAAAAATAGATAACATCTGTACCTCATTTCCACCACTCAACAGCGCCACACTCGACCTACCCTTAACACCAGTCACAAACATACTCACCCATTTCACTGTCACAATGCAGCAGGAGGTCGAGAAGATCATCCATAAATCTAAACCATCCATTTGCCCACTTGACCCTCTCCCATCATCCCTGCTCAAAACTCACTGCTCCTCCATCAGTCCCCTCATCACAAAAATAATCAATACCTCCCTAGAAACAGGCCATGTCCCCAGCACCCTCAAAACTGCCATTATCAAACCCCTCCTCAATAAACCCTCCCTGGACCCTAAACCTCTGTCAAACTACAGACCAATATCAAATCAAACCTCCCATTTCTCGCAAAAATCCTAGAAAAAGCTGTCTCCTTCTAGCTTCACCACCACCTCAAATCCAATAACCTGTATGAAAAATTTCAATCTGGTTTCCACCCCTCCCACAGTACAGAAATCATCATCAGAGTCACCAATGACCTGATGAGGGCTTCTGACTCTGGTTCCACATCCCTCCTCATTCTTCTCGAGCTCTCTGCTGCATTTGACACCGTAGACCATCACATCCTCCTACACCGTCTCCAGCATTACACAGGTCTCTCTGGCACTGCCCTTCACTGGTTTCACTCCTACCTCGCTGACAGAACCGAGTACGTAGCTCTGGGGGAAGCAAGGTCCAGACCCCACACTGTTACCTGTGGGATCCCCCAAGGCTCCGTGCTTGGCCCAACCCTCTTCACCATTTACATGCTTCCCCTCAGTCGTGTCATCAGCAAGCATGGAATAAATTTCCACTGCTATGCTGACGACACACAACTCTACCTCACCGTCTCTCCTTCTTGTAACCCCTCTGCCACAGTCTCCCATCTCAGCTCCTGCGAGGAGATAGAGGCGTGGTTGAGTCAAAATTTCCTGCAGCTAAATGGCTCCAAAACAGAAGCCATCCAAACTGGTACCTCTCATCAACTCCGCTCCTCTCCAATCACTTCTGTTTCATTTTTCGGACACACCATTCCCCTCTCTCCCTCTGTAACAAACCGGGGGTTCAAATTTGACCCCCACCTCTCCTTTGACAATCATGTCACCTCCATCTGCAAATCTGCCTTCTTTCACCTCCGTAATATCTCCAAACTTCGCTCTTCTCTCTCCCTCCCTGCTGCAGAGAAGCTCATCCATGCCCTTGTCTCCTCCAGGCTGGACTACTGTAACGCTCTCCTCATCGGGATCCCTGGCAGGAGCATCCAAAAGTGCCAGTATGTCCAAAACAGCAGTGCCAGGGTCCTGATGAGGGTGCGTAAACACGAGCACATCACCCCCATTCTTCACTCCCTGCACTGGCTCCCCATTCACTTCCATATTCAATACAAAGTCCTCTTGCACACCCATCACTGTCTCCACGGTGTGGCCCCCACTTACCTCACTGAACTGCTCACACCACACACCTCCACTAAGACTCGGTCAGGCCAACAGCACCGTCTGGTCATGCCCAGGACACAGCTCATGACCATGGGCGACAGGGCCTTCTCAGTGGCTGCTCCCCGTCTGTGGAAAGCCCTCCCAGACCACCTTAGGGCTCCACAGACAGTGGATGCTTTTAAAAGAGGACTAAAGACCTACCTTTTTACCCTGGCCTACAGCTAAATACATGATATTGTTTTATTGCTTTTAAATTGATTCTTAATTGTCTTCTGTCTTCTTCAGCTTCAAGTACTGTATGTTTGTGATGAGGAAACATTATAACATAGATCAGAAAATAGCCTAATATGGGCCCTTTAAACTCTACCTTGCATAACAGAGCTTCAAACAGAGCAGTGCCTCTAGTTAACTCTCCCCCTCCTCACAGCGTCAACTAGAGCTACATGATTTTAAAGGGCCTCCTCTGACCTACAGCCACCACGGTAAGCTTCACTTCCTTCTCCACGATGACCTTCTCTTTCATCATGGGCAGCTTCAGCGTCCGGTGGAAGGTGCAGAGGTAGGTGCCCGTGTCGTTGAAGGTGACGTTGCTCAGGTAGACAGCGCCGATCTGGATGTCGGTGTGCCGGGTGCCTTGCCACTCCAGACGCCCGCTGAAGTCTTCATGGAGGATGTTTGAGGTGGGGTACTCGTAATGGAAGATCTAAGAAAGAAGAGGAGAAGATATAATGTATACTGCCTGGCTAAAAAAAAAAGGTACGAAGTTGCTGCCATTGGTCAGGTCCAGGTTCAGCAACAGTGTGTGCTCAAAGAATGAGGTCAGCTGAACCTGACTATACTGAATGACCAGGTTATTCCATCAGTGGATTTTTTCTTCCCTGATGGCACGGGTATATTCCAAGAGGACAATGCCAGGATTCATTGGGCTCAAAGAGTGAAAGAGTGGTTCAGGGAGCATGAGACATTATTTTCACACATGGACTGACCACCACAGAGTCCAGACCTTAACCCCACTGAGAATCTTTGGGATGAAAAATTAATGCAACACTGTATGGAAATAAATCTTGCAACATTGCAGAAGCTTATCGAAACGATGCCACAGCGAATGTATTCATTTTTCATCAGGTTCTTGCATTGATGATGGTTGAGTCTGACCACTGCGCAGAGGCTTCTCCAGCACATCCCAAAGATTCTCAATCTGGTTCGTAAAGCTGGTGTTTGTACTCACGTGCCTGAAGTCCTGCTCTCCTGAGGGTCTGAAGTGCCAGTCCACAGTGGTCCAGGCTGACACCTCCTCCCTCCTCTTACAGGAGATACAGCCCAGGAGGAAGTTCTTTCCAGCCACAGCTTCAGTCATGGAGTCCACCTCAGCACAGGCACCCAGGGCATCAGGCACTATAATCAGAGAGACAGTGTAAGAGAATACATATGAGCTACTAAATACTGGTTATTACTACTATTACTACCGCTACTGCTAAAGCTACTACTACTACTACTACTACTACTACTACTACTACTACTGCAGGCACCCAGGGCATCAGGCACTATAATCAGAGAGAGAGAGTAAGAGAATACATATGAGGTACTAAATAATGGTTATTACTACTAGTACTACTGCTAAAGCTACTACTACTACTACTACTTCTACAGGCACCCAGGGCATCAGGCACTATACTCAGAGAGACAGAGACAGTGTAAGCGAATACATGAGCTACTAAATACTGGTTCTGCTGCTATTACTACTATTACTACTGCTACTGCTAAAACTACTACTGCTCCTACTACTACTACTACTAGTAAAACTACTGCTACTTCTACTACTACATGCGTCCAGGGCATAGGGCACTATAATCAGAGAGAGAGAGAGTGCGACAGTATGTGAGAATAAATGAGGTACTAAATAGTAAATACTGGTTCTGCTGCTACTACTACTATTACTACTATTACTACTGCTACTACTAAAACTACTACTGCTACTACTACTACTATTACTACTACAACATACACCCAGGGCATAGGGCTTTATAATCAGACAGACAGAGACAACATTAGAGAATACATATGAGCTACTAAATACAGGTTCTGCTGCTGCTACTACTACTACTATTACTACTACTACTACTGCTACTACAACTACAGGCACCCAGGGTTAGGGTTAGTCAGTTAGTTAGGGTTAATCAGACAGAAAGACAGTATGTGAGAATAAATATAAACTTTAAAATACTGGTTCTACTGGTCAAAATACTATTTCTACTACTACTTCATCCTATAAACCTGATCCAAAACATACATACAATCAATGTTTTGTTTGCTTTTTTTATATACATATTTTTAACCAATTTCTGTTGTGCCAAGATTTCATGTGCCAAGATTTAAACTAGATAAGCAACTGTAAGTAACATGACTCATTATATTATTCTCAGGACATCAGATAAAACTTACAGTAGCCATTGTGCTAAGTAAAGCGTATTTATATGGAAGCTGCTGAGTGATACACTTAAGCACGGTCTTTGTACTTATATATCACTATTGTTGTTGTGCTATCTATTGCAATGTTTAAAAGGTATTTTTTAAATTAAACAAATCCTTTACTAAAAATACTAAATGTACCATTATTAAAATTCTAGTAAATTACTTTAGGTAGAAAGTCAACTGCATGGTTCCATAGAAATAGAAAGTTAAAATTATACTTCATGGAGATAAACAAGACTCATGCCCTACTGTGGAATATTATATCTGAAGGAACAACATTCCCATGGAAACAAGCAGAAAGAGGACCTCCTCCAAGCTAAGTCAGATCAGAAGGTCAGGTTTGTGGACATACAAGCCGGCTCAGAGTAAGGACACATGTTGATCTACCTTCTTGAGTGCAATAAACAAATCCATACTGAAAAAACATGCATTTATTTTAGCCTATTTTTTGGCCGAAAAGTTACATACTGGAGCTTTAATATCCTGATTCCTCTAAAAATTATGAATACTGACTGACTTGTTTCCTCAAAGCAATGGCAACTTTAAACTACACACCTACATGTATTCTGTGTTTTATTATTGCGTGGAATACTAACAAAAACTTCCACACATAGGTACACAGCAACTCCCAAGTCCCAGATGCAAATTTACACATATTTTACTATTTTGAAACATGAACAAATCCACACTTCCAAGCTTAAAAACTCACCAAACAGACTGAGGACAACCAGGAGAAGAAGCCTGCATATCATATTTTAACATGAACCCAAAGCCTCTTGTTGCTATAACTATTGATCACATTACTGCCAGTTGAATCCTTTTAACTGGAGTGAGCAGGTGTCAGTCCAGTTTGTTGATATGAAGAGTAGACCTGCCTCTAGTTTTGGTCCCCGGTGTGATCTAGTTTGACTATAAGTTTGCTATATTTAGTCTGTGAACTGGAAGAGACGTGGATAGTTTCCAGAGCCAGCAAGAAATCTGAGAATCTGGGACGTGATCCACAACACCAGAGGACAACAGTTGTACCGCACACTTCAGTCATTTTACTGCACAGATAGTACAGACACATCTCTTTGGATATATTCTTTTGGAAATATTTGTGGTCCATTGGGGTATTTTTTCTGTATATTATCATGTTTACTTTTGTTTTATTTTATATATATATATATTTTTTTATCATGACCAGTGAGTCTCACATGCAAATGATGTCTTCCATGATTTGTTAGGCAAATAGAACATAGGGAACGCTGTGGAGTCTTGATTTTGTGCTACCTTTACACCAAAATAATGCATTTAATCCGAAATATGTGTGTATTTCTTTATTTAGGTTAATCAATGTGTTATTTTTATTTTTAACAAATATATGATACCAGCAAAGGTTGTAAAAGCAAGGAAATAGTCTTTACCTCAAGTATCTTTCATTTTAGGAAGTTAAAAACATATAGACATTATTACATGCTAAAATGGGCAATATAAACATAGTTACTTATATAATTTTATACAAAGAATACTTTAACTGCTTGGCTGGGAGTCTGTCACCTGCTTGTTTCTATGGATATGTCATTGCTCTGCCTGAAATGTTCCACAGTATGACATTAAACTACTTAATCTACATTTATTAACTTAGAGGTGGTTTTATAGCTCAAAAATTCCAAGAAAAATAGGCATTGGGACTGTGAGCAGGGCTGCCTCTCTGCAAATCTGACCTGTAACTTGGTCTGGTTTGGTCTCCATGATGACAGAAAGGTCTAATAACACACTGTGAAACACTCCAGACAAGGAAATAACTTCTACATGAAGAAATAAACATTTGACAGATCCTCCATCAGAAAAATTATGTTGTCGTAGTTTCAGTCATGTTTTTGTGGCATACAACTCAATAAAAATACTTATTGAGTGACCATAATGTCAAATAAAAGTACTGATATTTTCACTGAATAATAAAAACAAAATTAATAAATTAGAATATAAATCTAGTTGCCCAAGACTTGCCCAAAGAATGGGACATACAAGTGTGTTCTTTGGGCATAAAAACGGATTTTGTGGTTGACTATTACTGACTCAATTATCATGGCTTTTTAAAATCACATTAAAACTACTTACTTATTTTTTTAAACTAAAACTAAATACAAAATTCTCATCAAAATTTAACACTGTTCCTTTTTGTCATGAACTCAGTTATGTACACACCAAAGGTTCATTAGATGATGGGAGAAGTGTCTTGCCAAGGACACAAAATGTGATTATTTGAATTTGATTAATTGACTGAAGTTTGTCTAGATCTTGTTTAAGAAAATTAGCCTTGGAATTCGGTCTCAGTGTCATAAAATCAATTCTTGGCTCAGTCATTGTGATGAATACTTCTCCTCATTCTTCATCCGCTTTTCGACTGTTGGTATTGTCTAATAAACCTCCTTAAAGATGTACTGTGTATCTTTTTGGTTGGAGGTCCGTCACCTGCTTGTTTCTATGGATATGGTCGGTGCTCTGCCTGGAATGTTCCACAGTGTGACATTAAACTACTTAATTTACATTAATTCAATTACAGGTGGTTTTATATCTCAAAAATACCTATAAAAACAGGCAGACTGTGACTGGGGTCGCCTCTCCACAGATCTGACCTGTAACTTGGTCTGGTTTGGTCTCCATGAAGATAGAAAGGTTTAATACCATACTGTGAAACATTCCAGACAAAAGCAATAACATCTCCATGGAGAAAAGCAGGTGGTCTACACATTTTTTTTAAATTAAACAATAAATCTAGGGATGTTTTGTTTGAGTTTATTTAGTAATTACTGATTCAACAGTTATGTTAAAATATGTAATTTTAGATATAATGATGCATTTTTATTTAATTCTTTTTACATTGTAATTAACCAAGTTTGGAAAAGCTTCTGGGCTGTTTCAATACGCAATGAACAGTCTATGCAGTTTTGTTTCTTGCATATTGCATGTTTATAATCCTACCTGAAGGTCATCTTGTTCTTTTTTTCAGTTTCACCCTCAAATAACATTGGATCTGTACAATTTTGGAGAACACGTCTTGTCAAAAGAGGATGTCAACAACAGAAGAAGGTAGTTGATTTTAATATAATAAATACATAAAATTATGCACATATAAAAATAAACATGATACACATTCCAAGCTCTCTTACATTAAAGATGCACTATGTAACTTTTCTGGTTGAGGATCTGCTTGTTTCCATGGAGATGTGTTTGCTTTGCCTGGAATTTTCTACAACATGGCATTAAACGTATGCATTTCCAAAGAAATCAAGTAACACTACAAGGCCAAGTTACAGGTCAGATCTGTGGAGGAGCAACTACACTGACAATGAGAATGCATCTTTTAAGGTGCTATATTACACAAGCCATGTTATAATGTTGTTACCTCATCAAAAACATACCGGAGTTGTGTTTTGTTTCATTCACGCATGTTTGAGTAACCCTTTATTATTAGGCTGTTTATATCTCCAAAGACCAAAATGCTCTGTTTCACCTTGTGATGTCATGTAATGATAGTCCTCAAGTTAGGATCCACCTTTTACCTTTTGTTCAGTAGAGACTGATAATTCCAGGTTTGAAATTATCCAAATGATTCTCGTAAAGGTGTATGGAGTTTAAAACCACAGTAGAGCACTTCCTGTACAAGCACATGACATCACAAGGTTGAGTGTTTTCAGTTTGAGAGAAGGACTCAGAGTCCAGGGTTGATGTTTTAAACATGTGCGAATGAAACAAAACACAACTCCAGGTATGTTTGTGACAAGGAAACAACATTATAACATCACAAAATAGAGTAATATGGGCCCTTTAAGTTGTCAACCTGAATCCACTGCATTATCCATCAGTGCCACAGCCCACCAAACACCTCCCTCATCCATCAATGCCAGGGAGCTGTCAGCGTGGTGAGGCCTGTGGAGTCAAGGCTGCCAAAACACACGCACACAGAATCACACAGTTCAGCTGTTAATACAGACGTGTGGACATGACAGACGCATTAACCATTTATTTTACCTTATTTATTCTTATCACCAGACCAGAGATTATCTTATACCAAGGTCCTGCAAATGTACTCAGAAATGTGTAGGCCTCTAATGGAGATGGGAATGTTCAATTCAAGGCAAAAGGAAGGGAGATTAAGTGTCTTTTGGAAAGGGTCATGGTCTGTTGTCATGTGATGTAAGCGTATGACAGAGCGTATGACAAGGCTCTCTGGTTTAACCTTGGTAAAAAAAGTGTCAGCCAATATAAATGAAAGAAAGTGAAGAGATGACGCTAAGAATTCATATATATATATATATATATATATATATATATATATATATATATATATATATATATATATATATATATATATATATATATATATATATATATTTATATATATATAATATATATATACACTAGCATTCAAAAGTTTGGGGTCACTTAGAAATGTCCTTATTTTTGAAAGAAAATCACCGTTTTTTTCCAATGAAGATAACATTAAACTAATCAGAAATACACTCTATACATTGCTAATGTGGTAAATGACTATTCTAGCTGCAAATGTCTGGTTTTTGGTGCAATATCTACATAGGTGAACAGAGGCCCATTTCACTCCAGTGTTCTAATGATACAATGTGTTTGCTCATTGCGTCAGAAGACTTGTGCAGTCATGTTAGCACAGATGAAAACAGTTTAACTGGTTCGAGAAGCTATAACACAGACCTTTCTTTGAGTATCTGGAGCATCACATTTGTGGGGTCGATTCAACGCTCACAATGGCAGAAAAAGATCACTTTCATGTGAAACTCAACAGTCTATTCTTGTTCTTAGAAATGAAGGCTAATCCATGCAAGAAATTCCCAAAAAACTGAAGATTTCCTACAACGGTGTGTACTGCTCCCTTCAGAGAAGAGCACAAACAGGGTCTAACCAGAGTAGAAAGAGAAGTGGGAGGCCTCACTGCACAACTGAGCAAGAAGATACGTACATTAGAGTCTCTAGTTTGAGAAATGGATGCCTCACAGGTCCTTAACTGGCAGCTTCATTAAATAGTACCTGCAAAATGCCAGTGTCAACATCTACAGTGAAGAGGCGACTCTGAGATGCAGCTTCAGGGCAGAGTGGCAAAAGAAAAGCCACATCTGAGACTGGCCAATAAAAGAAAAAGATTAATATGAGCAAAAGAACACAGACATTGGACAGAGGAAGATTGGAAAGAAGTGTTATGGACAAACCCCACTGATCTGTTGTGGGAGCAGCTTGACCTTCTGATACGCAAGAAGTGCCCATCCAGCCAATCCGACTTGTGGGAGAAGCTTCTAGAAGCGTGGGGTGAAATTTCTCCAGATCCTTCAACAAATTAACAGCTAGAGGCCAAAGTTCTGCAAGGCTGTAACTGCTGCAAATGGAGGATTCTTTGACGAAAGCAAAGTTTGAAGGAAAAAAAAATTTCAAATACAAATCATTATTTCTAACCTTGTCAATGTCTTGACTATAGTTTATTCAATTTACAACTCATGGTGGTAAATAAAAGTGTGACTTTTCACGGAAAACACAAAATTGTCTGGGTGACCCCAAACTTTTGAGAGGTAGTGTATTTGCAGCTAATATTGATATAAAGTGTTATTAATAGAAGTATTATTAATAGTTCAGGTCCCATAATCGAAAGTCTCTCATGGTGCACTTTGAGCGCTGAGTTTTGCACATGTTTTTCCAATGTGGCTTTTACTATAAATGGCAAATAAACAAACCTATCCAAAAAAATAATAATATTCACACAACACAAAATCAACACCAAGTAACTTTTCACTAAAATAATGACATAAAATAATGATAATCTATGTGGGGTTTAATTCAATTTCTGTTCTGCAATTATTATTGTGTAAACATACAACCTGATCTGTAGCTATATATAGACTTCTGGTACAGGACCCGAGCTTGAAAATAACACGTGCTTTTTAAATATACTGTTTATCTATTTAAAGGTACAGTATGTAACTCTCTGGGGGTAAAATGTCATGATTCCACTGAAATAGAAAGCTAAAACCATACTTTGGAACATTCTCCATGGCGATAGATGAGTTTTATTTTATTTTCCTAGGGATCAATAAAGTATCGCTTTCTTATGCCATACTGTGGAATATTATCGCCAAAGAAACAACATCTCCATAGAAACAAGCATGGAGAGACCCTACTCTAGGCCAAATAAGAGTCAGGTTTGTGGAAATGCAAGCCCACTTACGGTAAGGATGGAATAAAAACATCCAACAACTTCCCCCCAAAAACAACATACTTTTATTTTAGTCTAATTTTTGGTAAAAGGAAAGTTACCAATAAAAAAATAAAATCAGACACATGCCTCACAGATGAATGGCAAACACTTATATCCATATGTTTACCTTTGTGATCCTGCAGCACCAAAGGGCATATTAGTGACACACCTCCTTTCTTGTTATGCTGGTGTGTTTTTTTTTTATTTATTTTTAGCTTGGATCAAATTTCCAAGTCCCAGAATCAGCAGCCACACGATCAGCAACACAATTCCCAGGCTGCAACCTCCACTATCTTGTCCTGGCGGCGTGGCGGCATTGGCAGACGAGGGAGACCACATTTTCTGTTGTAGGATGAGAGGGACGGAACGGTGGTGCTGAGGCCGGACCAGGGGGGCAGAAGTGAGGGAGTGAGAGGGGGTCCTGAGGCAATTTGTGGATGATATAAAAACTGCCAAGTCATTGTGATGCTCGGTGGCTGGAAGGAGGCAACCGCTGGGGAGAACTGACAACATAGCCAGAGGTAAGATCTCTGTGACTAAAATTATTATTATTATTTTTTCAGAATCTGCATAAAGAACAGAAGGTGCTTTGTGGTTAGTTTTAGCACTACGAACTTTACTTCCCCCCAACTTCCTTGCTTTCTGGTATTTTATGTAAATAGTGGATATGCAAAGCTGCTGTTGGTAGTGTTGGTAGTGTTTGATAAACTTCCTTATCATTATCAAGTTTTTTTTTGTTTTTTTTATTACACCAAAAATCTAGTGGTGTTTAGTTTATTTAGTAACTAATGATTGAACAGTTACGTTAAAATATATAATTTTAAATATAATGATAATAGACTTACATTTTTATTTCATACTTTTTACATTGTAATTAATTGAAAGCTTTTGGATTCAATATGCAGTCGACAGTCTATGCATGCAGTTTTGTTTTTTGCATATTGTATGTTCTTAATCCTACCGGAAGGTCATCTTGTTCTTTTTTTCAGTTTCACCCTCAAATAACATTGGAACTGTACAATTTTGGAGAACACATCTTGTCTAAATAAGATGCCACTGACAACAGTAGAAGGTAGGTGATTTTTATGTTAGGCTATCTTAAATAAATAAATACAATAATGTGCACATAATAGATTAAAATTATGTGTGGGTAAATTCTGCATCTGAGGTATCTAATGTAAATCAAATGATGTGAAATGAACGCACCACAAGATGTCGCTGTTCCGCCGTTCTCCCGTTCAAAATCTCCGCCAGTCTCCTATTTTAGTTATTTTAAGGCTAAATAATGTTGTGATTATACAAGATACGCCAAACAACTATACAACAAACATATTTAACTTTACGATACCTGCAAGTAAAACGCTTAAGAGGTTGCAAAAAAAATCATTAGGCTTTAAACAAAATGTACCCGATGTAAACAGAGATCGCACCACCGCCACATCCGCCAAACAGTTATTTTCTATGGACCGTACCAAAAAGTTACACGCAGGGGGAAATCTTATTCTAGATTTATGTTATATTTTAACTGTAATATAGTACAGTCTTAAATCAGAGAGTTTTCGACTGTATAAATAAAACATAATAAATATAGATACAAGATTTTAAAGCAAAGATTTACACAATAAACGTTATTACTTAATTAAGAAAAAGTTTGTCCCCCCGTCAAAGTTACTGTCCCAGCCCTTTACTTTTGGACTAAAATGCATTCTTTGTTGGTGCTCCTCTCATCTCTCAATGTGAAACTGACATTGGATTCTCATGTACATTTCTGACATATTTGAATCGAGAATTTTAATATGAAATCGAAACGCGGCGTTCGTCTCATGGCGGTACTGGAAACGTATTAACCCGAAAGCCCTTTTTGTGAGAGATCTGCAGAGGTCGTGGGGTAACTTTGGCTAAACTTGGCCGTCGTTTTAGCAGCACTTTAGCCGGTGGCGGGTCAAATGCTAACCAAAGTGATCCAAAAATGTTGATGCTGTCCTGTGAGAAGGTGGATTATAACGTGACTTCTCGCACCGTGGCTCGGCTGGTTTTCGAGGCCGAGCAGGACACAAGAAACGGAGGAAACTCGTCTAATGGGAGGTATGTTATGGAGAGTTTAAAAGGGGCTCTTTCATTTGAGCCACACAGCGAGGGGCCTGTCAAAATGATTGTGATCGTTGAGGGAGTGGATATAGATTGTGTGTTAAATGATCATAATAAATATAAGTGAAGAGTGATGATGCAAGGGGGTTATTAAGTAAAGTAAATGTATCTCAAGGACGGAGGTGCTATGATCAGACAGACTAAACATAAAATAAAAGTGCATATTATCATTCTCAACAAATACAGTGGGTGGTATAGTGGAGGAAACACAAAAATAATATTGTTTTTTGTTTTGCTCATAATGTAGGAGTAGGCCTATCTAAACACTGTACTTAAGTAACCCTATTTTACTTAAAATATTAACTCCAGTACAAGTAAAAGTACAAAAACTACAAGAAACACAGATATGATCTCTTTTTGTCACAGACTTGCTCATAATGAGGGAGAAGGCCGATCCAAACATTTTATTTAAGTGGAACTGTTTTACTTAAAATATCAACTCCAATACAAGTAAAAGTACAAAAAATATAAGAAACACAGAAATAATCTTTTTTTCTCCCCACAGACTTGTTCTGAAGAAGAAGTAGGCCTATCTAAACATTGTACTTAAATACTTTTACTGTAAAATATCAACTCCAGTAGAAGCAAAAAGTTGGAGTACTAAAACTTTACTGTTTCTACATAGTATTTCAACTAAAAGCATTATCCATCTATATCCACTAGAAGATTTCCCCAATGTTGTGTTGTAGGATTAGTCATGTCCCTTGTTCAAACTAACTTCATATGCAAAGGTGTTCATCAACAATTACGATTAATAAAATATGATATTGAAAATATATTTTATTTCCTTCTTAAGTGTGAAAATTGGACACCTTGTACCTGTTGTACCTGTTGTAATGTTGTATCATACTCAAAACTGTGCCTGTAGTTATAGCGAATGATTATGCAATATACAAGACTGGTTTAAGTGTGTAAAATATCACATACTTGGAGCCCATTTGAAGTAGTGTTGTCACAATACTAAAATTCTGATTTTCAATACTTTTGACAGCCATACTTGTAGTTCTTTGCGGGTTGAAGTTTGTTTAGTTTAGTTTTTGGGATAACAGATTTAAGCATGTGGACAGTGGCTTCAGCTTTGAAAATCATCAAGATGGCTGTTCAGGAGCGGTTACATTTAATTCAGTTTTCTTTTTTTCCCCAGTATTGACACTTGCTTAAATGAGTATCTTCAGTAGTTTCAATATTGGTTTTAGTAATGGTTAGTGTCGGATTTACATGGATGTGGACAGTGGCTTTAGTTTTTCTTTAGATTTTTAAAACATTTCCTGGATTTAGCTAATCTCGCCTTTCAAACAAACCCTCATACCTCCACATGGCCGAGAGCTGTTTGTCTTTGCTCACTCTTTTGCATTCATGATTAAGTTCAGTGGGTGATTTCGTTCTCTTGATGATGGCATTACTTCACTGGCAAAGAAAATCATTTGATTGTTGTTGACCAAAGGACAACAGAGATCATGTATGATTACTCTGGACAAACGCACTCGTGCCAAGATTGTCCCTGTGCAAATAGATCACTTCAAATACACTCCTGGCCTCACTGCTACTTTGAACGCAACACAATGGCCTCAACGATTTGGGGAAAGAAATAGCTATACATTAATTGCCAGAGATAGATATTTGTAAGGAGGATTTTTCATAGTTCACATTTGAAAAGTGACCAGAAAAGTTGATAAAAATACAGAAATACAAACAGACTAATACACAATCACATTTAATGAAACATCAACATCTTTGTACAGATCTAAAGTACAGGATTTGTCATGATACTAACAGTTCGATATCAAGGAATAGACTTGATATTCAGTACAATAGTATTAAATAATATTACTGTCTTTTATATTACCATATGGTCCTGTATCTGTGTAAATCCTCATTCATCTATTTAGGTTCCATAATGGTCAATATACCTGTCTATATGGTCTTATACTTCTGATACAGCTCAAGATCATTCTAAAGCTATTCAGGAAAGGTTGGTTTTGATACCTGCTCAAATGAGTATCTAGTTTTGATACTAGTTTTAGTATTGATTAGTATTTGTTTTTGGATACTTTTGACAACCCTAACAGCTATTTTTATAGATTAGAATTCTTGTATGTGCAGGAAATTATGGTACTTTAAAAAATGGCCATCTTTTCATTACCTTTTCTATTTACGCTCATTCATTTAAAGTGCATTTTTGATTTCATTGCGATTAATCTTCCCTAATCAGCCCTAATGGAGCTTCAACTAACCAAACCTCTGCTGTTTTCTTCTAGTACAAACAGCAGGGAGAGTTGTAACGCCTCAGCTAGTGTGTAATTGACCAAAGTTGTTTTAGCGTCAGTACCTCAGTGACTATTTACACTTCATCTCCCTTTTGTTGACATCTCGTATCATGTGACTTTGAAGGTTGAGAAGTCATGTCCTGGCTTGTTTTATGTTGATAGTGTCTTTGGACTTGCTCTTATGGGAATATTCCTTTATCCAGTACTCTGAGATACAAAATGTCCTTTGAATTTCAGTCTATACCATGCCGACATTATTTATAAAGCACTTTAAAACTTTACAGCTGGCTAAAGTGCTGTACACGAATACAGAATAAACAAAGAAATCATCGTCAACATCACAATAAAATAATTAAAAACACTAGAGCATTAAACCTATCTGCCTTGCATTTATTCAACTGCAGGTGTATTTTTAGGTCAAATAACCCTTGGAAAAACATGATGTCTTACCATGTGCAGGCTTGCTTTTCCATAGATCTGACCATAAACTTGTCTCCATTGTGATTACCAAGTTAATTTCCATATACTGTGGAATAATCAAGGCAAAACAGTCATTTCTCAAGTAAGTAGTGCTCCCTCCACCAAAAAAGTTACACAGTGCACCTTTAACTTAATAACTTCCAAGTCTCATTATAGATGCAAATTAAGTACTAAAGTGTTTCTGTTTCTTTTCTTTTTTTTCTTTTTTTCTTTTTTTTTTTTTTTACAATATTGTAGATTTAGATGAGTTTTTGTGGTTTAAATCTGCTTGGGTTTTTGTGTCACTTCCATAAATTAGTTTCAGTATTTGCATTTATCGTCTATAATTTCTTTAGCAAAATATCACACTTCAAAATTTCTTCTTGTGATTTAATATTAGCCTATAAAACTATGAAATCTAAACTAGGCTGATCTTAACCTTGTGTAGAATGGCCCTGACGAAGGTTTCAAAATGAGCTCTTATCATGAAGTGTACACAAAGGCAACTCGGAATCCGTACGTTTAAAACTCATGACGTCTTACATTATTTAATTTAAAATGTCAAACATGTTCCCTTTAATTTTACACCCAGGTTAATATGTCACAGCGATGCTGCCTTTCCAAAATTCTAAATATTATTAACCACGCTGAATCGTACTCCTCATAACAGCACCAAAAATATCCCATCGATTGTCATTTCAGTGGAAACAAAATCATTTGTCATTTGATACCTCAGATTCCCAGCAGTGACCTACCCAGTGCACACAGGAAATACACTACGACTGCTGTAGACTGGATTTGACTGTGAGCCAGTGTTTTACATACAGTACCTTTTATGAGGACATTTGATTGCCTTATCACTGAGACTTTAGCTTAGTTAGGATTTGCTTTTGAAAGGGCTCATATTTATCTATAATGTTGTTTCCTCATCACAAACATACCTGAAGTTGTGTTTAGTTTCATTCACACATGTTTAACACACAAATCCTGCATATTTACACTCTCTTCTACCTTGTGATGTCATGTGGTAATATACTCAAAGTGCTCCACCGTGTTTTTAAATGCCATACAACTTCACTAGAATAATCGGATCATTTCAGATGTGGAATTGCCGATCTGTATGAAAAAAGAAGGTAAAAAGTAGCTGTTAATTTGACATCAAAAGCTGGAACAGAGCATTTTGTGCTTTGGAAATGATTTTCTAAAGCTCAAAATGCTCTGTTCCAGCTTTATTACTTATATAGGATTACTCAAACATGTGTGAATGAAACAACTCTGCGTATGTTTTTGATGAGGTTATAAGATTATAACATGGCTTAAAGCTCACAAGAGTCAATTTTGTTAAATATAAAAATGTTTTATGTCATGTACTGTGTGTAATTCACTGCCATAGTGTGTCTAGGTTGTGTAATGCCAAACTGTCTTATATTACTGCTAGATTCTTTGTTCTTTCTACACTTCAGGCCACTTTGCATCTTTTTTCCGCTTTTAAAGGAACATTACACAAGTGAAATCTCGAAACTCCCAATGCAACTGAAATCAAGAGTAACATAACATTAAAAAAAGGGAAGGAAGGGTGAGGACCTTGGCGTTGCTGTCACCCACAACGCCTGAGCATTGAACCGAAGAACTATATTTAAAAGGCTAAGAAAAGATGCAAAAGAAGTAATCAAAAAAAAAAAAAGAAGATACATAAGAACTAAATCAGCCCTTAAATGCTGCTACACTGAAAACCACGCTGCCTTGGATTTTCACACTGGTCGGCTGTGAGTAATAGCAGGGACCATAAAGATGACTATGATGACCTCTTCGGAACGCCTCAGTCAGCCCATCGCCGTGCCGACGCTGACAGTTCTCCCGCCGTCCTCGGATACGGAGTCGTGGTCACGCTCGCCCAGCCCCCGCCAAACCCGCTGCCACCGCCACTCCCGCTCGCACCGCACCCGCACCAGGTCAACACGCCCGAACGGGGAAGATCAGGGATGCACACCCTTAAAACGCCAATGGAGCCGGAGTCCCAAAGGGAAGCGAGAGGCGGAGGATGACGCAGTTTCCCGGATGGAAAGAGAAGAAGAAGAGCCAGGAGGGGACCGGTTAGTCCTGCCTGCCCGATCCCAGTCACGCAGTCCCTCCCCCCGTCGTTCCCGGTGGTCCCTGCGGAGCCTACTGGGGAGGGAGTCGGAATGGGACAGCTGCAGGTTAGTGAGTTTGCAGGACTCTTTGGAAGTTTAAAGGTGCATTGTGTACCTTTTCTGGTGGAGGGTCCGTCCGTTTCTCCATGGAGATGTTATTGCTTGTCTGGAATGTTTCACAGAATGGCATTAAACCGTTCTATCTTCACAGAGATAAACCAGACCAAGTTACAGGTCAGGTCTGGGGAGAGGAAACTCTGCCCCCAGTCAGAATGCCTGTTTTTCTTGGGGGTTTTGAGCAATAAAGCCAACTGTAATTTAATAAATGTAAGGTAGAGCTGTTTAATGTCATACTGTGGAACGTTCCAAGCAGAACAATGACATATCCATAGAAACAAGCAGGTGACGGACCCTTCCCGCAGAAATGTTGCACAATGCACCTTTAAAGTGCGTATGTCAGATTTTTTTATGATTCTCTAATTTTGACTTAATTTAGAGGGATTATAACTGTAAATTATAACTGTAAAAGGGAATATAAATTATAATTTTACACAAATCAAGAAGCAGTTTGCAAAAAAAAGTTGAAAATTGTGTTTAAAATTACAGGAAGTAGAGAGTTTTAAATACACTGGGGAGAACACTATTCAAAACTTCGTCACAGTTTACACAAACACATTTTTTCTGATACTTTTAAACAATAACTGAACAAAATAAAGATATCCTCTTTTATTTGTGTTTGCCAGATAAGAATTTCTCTTTTGATTTGTGCTGAGTAACAATTATGAATAGATTGATGTAAACTTGTAAATGTTTAAACCCAAAAAATGTCCAAACTGGGAAAATGAACGTGAATGATTAATGATTTTAACTGTGTTTTTAAAAAATTAGTAGTCTTATAGCCACTTTAAAGGTACACTAGGTAACTTTTCTAGTGGCGGGTAAGTCCAACTTACTGTTTCGTCACGAATGTTCCATTGTATGACATTAAACCTATCCATTTAGTATTTATTTAATTTAAGATGTTTTCAAAAACATGCGATCTGTGAGTGGGGTCCACAGATCTGATCTGTAACTTGTCCTTGTGGTGTGTGTAATCTACTTGGTTCCATGGAGACAAGTTGTCGATGCACCAGAAAAGTTACCCAGTGTACCTTTAAATTACAATTAAACATTCAGAAATAAATATGTCAGACACTTGTAACAATACTCAGATATAGGTTTATTTACTTGTTAGAGGCAAAAGTGTCTTATGTAAGCACATTCATAAAAGGACAAAGTTCTTGCAGTCAAAAACAAAGAGGAAGAAAGAGTTTAGACATTTACAAAAAATAGATTTATCGTAAAGTAGAAAACATTTATAACAAACTATATATTTAATTTGTTTCTTTGATTTCTGTGGTATAGATTTTCACTTCCTCAAATCTGCCTTTATTTCCATATTGAAGAGACAAGCAAACTTGGAATACAATCTTTATAAACTTGTGTTAAAATGTTGTGTTAGAATGTTTTTTGGACATATGTTGTTGCACAATAAAAGAGATGAATTTTCAGAGTAGATTCACATTAGGAAGACAAAAGGCACATTCACAGCTGTTGTGAGACATTTTCTGAAGAGCAGGAAGCCGGAGATTTCAGTGGTGCTAATGTAGTGGTTTTGCAGTTCTACTTCCTGCTTTAGACTAAAGGTGACGGTTGACACACTTTCATTTGTTGTGTTGAGACAAAAGCATTTTTATTATTTCTTTGTTATCTATTTAAAAATTAACTGCACTGTTTTACAAATTTGCATACAATTTGCATAAAGGTGCTCTATTTAAGTTTTTGGTAGAGGGTCTGTTCACCTGTTTGTTTATATGGATGTCATTGCTCTGCCTGGAATGTTCCACAGTATGACTTTAAACAGCTCTACCATTTATTCCATTACGTGTGGTTTTATAGCTCAAAAATACCAAGAAAAGCAGGCATTCCGACTGTGAGCAGGCTTGGCTCTCCACAGATCTGACCTGTATCGTGGTCTGGTTTGGTCTCCACGATGATAGCATGCTGACAACACAATAAAATCTCCATGGAGAAAAGCATTTGACGGACCCTCCACCAAAAAAGTTACACAATGCACCTTAAATTAGACAAAAGCGTTAATAAAAAAGACTGTGTGTGGGTGTGATCTTCCTATCCTTGTTCATATCCTGTGATGGAAGAATACTTTGAAAATGTATTTAGTTATAGAATACAGAATACCTGCATTAACATGTATTTTATAACGTATGCTGATGGATAGACCAATCACAGTACTATATTCTAAATACTTGGAATACTGTTTACATCAAGTTGCATTTAAAAATATAAAAACTATATTACTTAAAATGGCACACCCCATAACAGGGGTGTCAAACTCATTTTGGTCCGGGGGCCGTATGTAACCTACTTTGATCCCAAAAGGGCCGGATCAGAAAACTCAGTTCTCTCTTCAAGTTATTGTATTTTTCTCCGTGTCTCATAGTGGTGTTTAAGATTATATTCCTCGAGCAACGCCACTTGTGCCAAACACACTGAGCACAGATTTCCCATTCACCTCTGTCAACAAATAAGAATTAGACTATTTTTCTTGGGAAATCCTGAACTCAGCATCTGCTTTTCTCATTTTTTGACATTTTGCTGATGAGGGTCATGGTCTACAGTCAAAACGATCATCCTTTAAGAGCGTTTGGAAAGAGGAAAGTCTTCATTTTGCTGCTCTGGTGGGAGTTGCAACGTACAGAAATGCTGGAGACGCTGCTATGCTAAACGGTGCAGAAAATTAACAGAAAAATCAGAAAATTTTAAGTATTTTAGTAGAAAAATCAGCCGAGGACCAGATTAAAGGTCTTGGAGGGCCGAATCTGGCCCCCGGGCCGCATGTTTGACACATGTGCCCTATAATATAGTTTAAAAACACAGCCTAGGATAAAAACTGCTTTTTGTTTGATTGACCATGTTATGCATTTATTTATCACTATTTGTAGAAGACACATTTGCACATATACGCACCAGTAGAGCAGTGTTTTCTAATTTTTTTTTTCTAATATTGAACAATTTGAATCGTGTGACCAAGCAAAACAATATAATCTTATCATTTTAGAAAAGTAACTGTACCTGAATAAAAAAATTAGTATATGTTTTCTCTATGTATTCAGTTACTTCTCAACACTGTTCATACCTCTAGGATACATTACCAAAAAGTCCTCCTCAACTTTTGTTTTCACTGCCCCTGCATAAATGTAACATAAACCTTTACTGCTATATAGGCTATAGTGAGTTATCAGAGGCCTATTTAGCTTTATAGTGCATTCAAATTTTACCACTTCCTGGGAAGAGCTACGTCAAGTGCACTAAGTAACTTTTGATTTGTTCTAATAATGAAATCATATCAATATTTCAGCACGATTGTAACAGTCAAATTGAATAATGTTTATTACAGGCAATTATTGTTGAGTTTCAGATGACATGACAAAATCTCGTGCCACATGATCTTGTTAAAAGTGCTACAAGATTATGCACACATGAGAAAAAATGATTCTTGTGAGATTTTTTTTCCTCATATTTTGACATTTGCCTTAGATTAAAAAGGTTAATTTTGCCGAGTAACTTCACTTAATGAGGTGTAGTTCCAAAAAGCCTGTTTAATGACAACAAAACTATAAAATGAACTAAATAAAAAATTGTGAAGTCAAACTTAGTTATTCATGAGAAATTATATTAAAATCTCGTCTCGTCTCAGAGAAATTGTATCTTGTCCCATCCCTACATCATAGCATTTTATAGGTCAGTATTATTTAATACAGATGAGGGGTCAGCTAAAATGAATATTGTTTAACTTCAGATTTCTGTTGTAATATAGCAGTCTTAATAGAAATAATAAAGTTCCATATTTGGGAATTTACCTTTCGGATATTTCATGGTACAGTGTAATCAATAGGAAAATCTGACTCTTGCCCTTCAGCTGGAAGTACGGCATAATTACACTGTGGAGTCTGAAAAACTGAAAAACAAGTCTGTCGCCATAACACATTTTGAAGGCTTATATATCGGTACAGAGATTGAAACTACTCTATGCCTCTTGACACAATAACAATAAAGCAGGATCATTCCAGTAAACCGTTTTTATGTAGACAGTATCATTTAAAAATGCCTGAGCTGCAACAAATAAACCACAGTATGCACTATAATTTCTTAATAATTAGCCATAGAAGTCACTTATTCAACCTTTTTAGAGCTCAAATACCATGGAGATGTTAATGTTTTGCCTGGAATGTTCCATTGTGTGACATAAACATATCCATCTTGCATGTATTCATTAGGGCTGTTTCTATTGCTCAAATATACAATCATTCCTTTTGTGAATAGGGGCAGCTCGCCGCAGTCTATACTGTGGAGCATTGTAGACAAAGCAGTAACATTTCCATGGAGACAAGCAGTTGGCACACCCTTTAGAGTAGAAATGTTACGCAGTGGACCTTTAATAATACTTACACATAAAGAGCTACTAATAATTACCACTCAGCTAAGACAATTCCTACTGTGTGAATCCTGTCTGCTTACTGTCACTGACAATTAAACCCGATGTGATTTAATTTTTAGTGTAACACCAAATTGCTGTTTATCTAATCTTGTTTTATTACTTTATTACTTCTTTTAGTAGCCTTATCTAATCTGCTCGTCGGTGAGGTGAGGTGAGTCAAAGTGAGCAGTCTTTTATAACAATATGTCTCTGGCGCGTTGAATCCATATCTTCCCGTATGACACCTTATCCCATCTGTTTTCGCGCGTACTCTTCTATCTACACGAAGAACGTGAGCCGAAAGAAGGTTTACATCTTACCGTAAACATTGTAAAGAAGTGGACTGAGGGAGTGCGACGTCACCCACAGCGGTCAGCTCCAGTCCGATGAAGCTCACGAGGCTTGTGGTTATAGGAGCGAATTTGGAGCCAGGTCTATATCAGGAATAGGAGTTTATTTACGAACAAAATTGCAAAATAAAAACATCAGGATCGTATAGAGTGGGTTAGTACAAACATTTTAAGACCGAAATGTAAAGTCAATTGAAGCCAGAAGTGCCCCCGTGTCCACTTCAGCTATAGCGGGTTAAGTATGTCCATTTACAGTCTATGCATCTGACTGATTTATAGATCCGCTTCTCTCCACACGAGGACAAATACGCCAGGGTTATGTGCTAATTAGCTAATGGCTAAAACAACTGGACAGAATTATACTGCTAAAATCCTGATTAAGCATTAGTTGATTAACTGCATGCTGCGGTGTCCCATTTGTGCCGAATCATACGAATGACTAACACGTTAACTAGCATTGGCAGAAGACTCTTGATAGGAGAGATGGGTCAACAAACAATAATCTCGTTCGTGGGACATTTTATATAATCATGATGACTGCCAACAAAGATCATCTCCATAAATCAATAGAATACGCAGAAAAAAGATAGTTATACATGTTGTTTTCTTTGTTGTTTCCACTTTCACGGTTTCACAGTTGTTTAAATATGGAAAGTATTGATAATATTCAAATGATCAGTATTCATATTCACAGCATTTTTAAACTGTCAGCAACTTTCATAACTTTCATGATCATTAATCACCATTATCTTGGACATGATAATCAAATTTCTATATTGTCCCTTGCCTACTTGCTAGTAGAGATGCACCAATCCAGGTTGTTCCGGTATCTTTGAACCGATATCTGATTCATACAAAATTGACCGGTCTCGTATCAGTGCCTCCATCCCTACTTGCTAGTAACACCATCAGATTACATAAAGCGTAAACAAGGAAAGCCAGACAGTGTGTTGTGACAGGGAGCAAAACAGACCCAGAGGCGTGGATCCAACCGGTGTGATTTATCTCCTCGCTGTAGCATGACATCACGCTCAGCCAATAGGACGCAGCATATGGTCTGATGATGTCATGTGAGACCAATCAGAAGGCAGAATGAGCTGTGGGCATCTCCGCAGTGGGCAGTGGGAGGGCGAGCGTCTGTCCTGTGCTCAGTGCTAACAGCTGCGCCCTTGTGCCTATTGCTTTAGTGACCTAGTTGTTATTGTTGGGGCTGTGATTTTCATGAACATTGTATAGAACTGCATTACATTGTATTGTATTACATTAAAAACATTGCATTGCATTAGTCTTCCAGAGCAAAATGGAGTCAAATTTGTCCATATAAAATAATTCATGTTAAATTAGCTTACATGTAAGAGTCAAATTGCATTATACAGTACCCGTAGGACAGCTTAAATTAATTTAAAACATTGTTACCATAATTATTGTGCTAAAAATGTGTGTACATTATTCTTCTAGTTTCATAATTTTGGTCAAAATCTAGTTGGACATGGGCAGAAATACTTGACACTACTGTTACATGGCAATCAAACATGGGTCAAAACTTGTCCATTTTACACAAAAGTTATTAATTAACAAATAAAAATATATGACAACAACTTTCATACAATTAAGTACAAAAAAGTGTACTGATTGTGCAGAAATTCTTCCTGTCTTTTGGAGGACATTTTGTGTGTTCATGAAATAAATGGATTCAGACTAACTGACCTATGGAGCTGCAAGATTATTGAAAATCGCTGTTTAATTTTTTAGACTGGAATTTTTGAAGTACCATCATTTGCCATAGTTTTATTCTGCATAAATCTGCTACCTGCTATAAAACTGCTAACCCTGTAGTTGTATTACAGAGCATGTTTGTAGATCTTCTCTTTAGTCTTTTTGTGAATTCTTCTGGATAAAATATAAACTTTGAACAGAATCCATTATTAAAACATAAACTGCAATTCTAATAGTTACTGCAAAAAGATTAGCAAAAATAAGATTTGGACACAATGATACACACGAAGTAGGTTACATTTTTATGTGCACAACACATAAGCCTCTTTTGAAAGTGAAACTATATTCAAATCCATCTGACCATTTCTATCTTAAACACACAGAACCTTTTTTCTTGTTGCTGGAGTTGTACAGTTTGTGCTACAGTCTTGGGACAGACTTGTTGACCTTCTCCTATCTGCCCCAGTCAGCAGACAAAGTTCCCACAATCTGAAGTGTACAGTATGCTGCTTTATACGCTCTCACTGCTATTCGCTGTGGTTATTTTAAAGTAAACATAAACATGAAATTACATGAATGGATGGTAGAAATATGCACACATGCTGTACTTGGACTTAGTTGATCTTCAGTCTTGTCTTCTGAGATCCTTTACACAGGTGCAGTATTTTAAAGAGGGGGCATTTTAGTTCTATGGGGTATTAACTAGGGATGTAACAATATCCAAAGCTCTGGGTATGATATTTTAACGTTATGCATCTCACAGTATATTTATTGCGATGCAAAACTGTGAATAAGCCACTTTTTCCTCTTAAAATGTCTTGACAAGGCTTAACCCAAAGAACTAAGATTAAAAAGTGCTTATAACGTATATTTCTTCATGTAGTCTTTACTGAAACAGAGCAAAGGATCATGGACTCTGTAGTTCTCTCTGTTTTTAACTGTTTGTCTGTCTGTTTTGTGTCTGTGTTGTTCTATTGCTGCACCATAACTATTAATTTAAGCAAAGAGACTTGTAATTTGATATATAGTTATGGTCCACGATATTATTGTGAGACCTTTGGTGATACGATATCACGATATTTCAATTATTGTTACATCCCTATTATTAACTGCTAACACATAACGTATTTTGATCACCATGTTACCTGTTATTTGGAAAAACTTATTCGCTTTTCAAATCCAAAGACGTTAATTTTGTCTTCTTTTGTACATTAACTTCTTGTCACTCAACACGGTAAAGACATCTCCTATTATATTGTTTTTAAGTATAACCCAATCAGTTCATTTATAAGTATCACTTTTGTTTTTGACAGTCTCGAGTCACCCCTCTGTTTTTGCTCTTCCCCTTCAGAGCGCTATCACAACACAATCAACTTGCATTATGCTAATGAAACTACTGCACATCGCATCAGGTTTGTCAAGTTGTTGTGTACAGTTTTATGTCATGTTGATGTCATTTGTCTTTATGGAGAATTGTTATGTGGGAGCATGGATGATGTAGGCTTGTGGGCTGAGCACAGGACATCTTGTCTTAATCCTGCTGACCGTAAGGAGGGTTCAAAGAGGGCCTGGGTGAGATCACTAAATTACTGAAACATGCATGGATGATATCTAAAACCTCTTCAGGCATGTTTTAGTGAGGGAACAACATTGTAACATGGTAGAAAGCTAAAAAAAGAGAGGTCAAGATGATTCCGTTATGTCATTAAAGACGTTGGTAGAGCTGTAACCGTCTGAATACATTTTTGGTGGTCTAAAGACGTGTGTAAAGAGTCTTTGAAAAGTGCTATATTATTATTATTATTATGTCCTGATGTGGAAAAAGCTGTCAAAAAAACTGCACACACAAAATTACACCCCATGAAACAACAAATTATGCAGAAAATAGTACTTAGTACTTACTACTATATTTATATAAAGACAGATTACATTTGTGAATTATATGCTTCATCTGCCTTAATCTAAGATATCTAATATTCAGTTCACTCACCAACCATACAGCTTTCTGTTGACTAAGACGAATGACTAAAGACCTACAACCCTATAGACATCAGACATTCACAAAATAATAAGGATAGTAAAAGCAATAATATAAAAAAGTAATCTAAATAGACATGTTAATTACTAACTTTCTATTAGGTTAGAACATTCTGTGATGTTTCTTTTCAACACAAAATCACATTTGTGCTTCTTTATATAGTTGCCATGGAGATGTAATGAGCATGTGCAGTTTGACTTGGTATTCCACATCTTGGTCCAATTCGCAGACCCGTGGTGGTGAAGTTGAGAAAAGCAGATTACGCCATGGAAGGTAGAATGGTGGAGATGCAAAACCATGGATTATGATTCAGTCTAATCCTGAGATGGAGCCACAGACTGAGGGTTTAGGGATTGGGTGGGCTCTCTGGACAGTGGCCAGGTGGATGTGCTACATGGACATTTTAATAGCATTATCTCAGCATGTACAGTGAGGATTTGATGTTGGAGACTGTCTGTACTTAGCTTCTCATTTATGAAGATTTTGTAGAATTGCTATGTGAATGGATGAACCCTTTTTGTATTATATCCAACAAAAGGGTCACAAAAAAAAGTGGACCAAGGGAGTGTGACATCACCCATAGACTTCAGCTCCAGTCAAATGAAGCTCATTGAGCCTGGCAGTTATAGGAGCAAATTTGGAGTTCCATATTAGGAATAGGAATTTATTCATGGAAAAAAATTGCTAAATAAAATCTCTAGAATCATGTAAAGAGTGTTAATATGAACATTTCAAGACCAAAATGACAAGGCTCACTGCAGCAGAGAGGGGTGACATTTTTTCAAAGCGCCCCATGTTCACTTCCTCTTTGGAATATAGCAGCTATGTCCATTTATATACACAGTCTATGGAAAAACACTTTAAAATAAATGAGAAGGCATATTTTATCTTTTATAAACCAACTGTACATAATAATATACAACTTGTGGAGCTATTGAGCCATTATTACAGATGGAGGGATCTTGGCCCTGCCCTCCCATTTTTTCTACATGCTATTTAGAGCTAAATAGTAGGGTCAGAAGTATGTTCTATTTCTGACTGTGTTAAAGCATGTGTTTTTGCTAGTTTAAACATTTAACATAGGGTAGCCCTGAGAACTCTGCTGAATGCATGCTGTACCACAGGTATGTGGTACAGTAATGTTTAGTTATGTGGTTGAGTCAGTATAACATGCTTATGCTTTGTGATATGGCCATGATGATTTTTTGAGGTTAATCCTGTTGTGTCACCTTGTATTGCACAGTGAGTCTGAAGGTTTTGCTGCCTTTTAGGTCATATATAAACATCAGCGTGCAGACAGTGGAGCATTATGGCGCTTCTTGGGATAGGTTGAACCCATTTGTGTTAAAATAAATAAAAAGCTGTATTAGTACTTCTTTTGTGAAGAAGAAGAATGCACTACATGGCCGTACAACCTGTTTTAACAGCAGACAGCTCTGTGTCGCTAATCATCCTTATCAGTGCCCCCAGTTTAGGCCCATGTGCCCCTCCCTCTTCTCCCCTCGCCTCTCGCCTCTCCTCCGGCCGCCTCCACCCTCCACTTCTCTCGGGGGATTAGCGATGGACGCAGAGACGCGCAGCCCGTTGACCGGCTCCGGGAGGTCGGCATAGGGCTGCGGTCGGTCCGGTACCGGACTGAAAGGTGCAGGCGACTCTGTCAGACGATGGGGAACTAGCATCTGACCGCGGGACGGTGCAAGATGGGCGCGTTGAGTGGTCTCCTCATCTCGAAACAAGGAAAACAAGTGCAGAAACGGACATCCCGCCGGTAGCATCCTGCTCTACGGAACACGCTGGGACCCAGCAGTACCGCCGCGTTACACTGAATAATCACGGGCGTGTTCGGGCTCCAATCAGACGCTGAAATGTTCGAGTAAGTAACATGAGCCCCTCTAATGTACAGATTAGCATACATGCTAGCCCCGTCTGCTGCACAGTTTGTGCCTTGAGCCAAGAGCGCTCACCTTGCACACTTCACTGGGATTAAATCGGAGATAAGAATGAATGTCACGTACCGTTGAATGTGTTTTAAGGACGTGTGTAAAAACCCGTGCAAATAGGGATGTTTTTGTGTAAACTGTTTGAAGGTTATCATCATTTACACATCCTCCGAACCGGTCATACTGGCCTCTGCCCACACCCCCATTTCACTGACGGCGGGTCCGTCTGAGCCGCCCTCATGGACAAACGCTGTTCGTCTGATGTGTGTCCTTTACGGGAACATGTGTCTCACTCCTCAGGACGTGCGCTTTGTTGTGGCTCGCTGGTGTTGTTAGCTGAGCAGGATGTGTGTGTGTGAAATGAAGCATAAAAGACAGAAGGGGCACTCTGAGGTTAAGTCCTCGTTCCGTGCTCTTCTGACGGATTTAGCGCTGGTTTGTAAACACTCATCACTAACAGACAGCTGACTGTGCTGCTACTCACTGCTGCGCTTACCTCACATCAACTTGGATCCATTCTGCAATAACGCTGCTGTGATAATGTAATGACATGCACATCTACACTTGCATGCAGTAGTTTGGACTGTGGTTTGTCCCAGTCCTAACTATGTCTAGATCAGGTGTGAAAAGTCACCTCAAATATTCACATTGCTGTAACTGAGTCACCAGCAATGCATTGCCCGCTTTGATAGATAAGAGCTTTTTGTTTAAGCATAAAAGCATGATCTAAAATGCTTCTAAAATTGTCTCACTCCTTTATTAGCCATACAAATTTTCAGTACTATTTTAGCTCTGGCCTTGAAGACTATGGTGACCCACCTACCTGTCACTAGCTGCTACAACTGACAGAAACAATAATTAAGTCAACTTCAGAAATCAATGCATTTAACTTCAAAAATCAATACTTGCGGAAGCGCATCAAAATTATTCTTATAGTTAAATGATTTGTCTTTGTCATTTTGTTATTATGGCGGCACGGTGGCTGAGTGGCAACACTCAGGCCTCACAGCAAGAAGGTTGCGGGTTCGATCCCTGGGTCGCCCGGGCCTTTCTGTGTGGAGTTTGCATGTTCCTCCCCCGTGTCCGTGTCCTCCGGGTGCTCCGGTTTCCCCCATCAACCTAAAACATGCCCGGACCGCTATGAACTAACATCAAGGACCATGTTGTCCACCCTCCTGTGGGCTCACCACCTGCAGAGGGGTTCATAGGGGGGGTCAGGTGCTATGAGTATTGGGCAGCACGCTGCCCCCGCGACCCAGCCGGATTAAGCGGGAGAAGATGGATGGATGGATTTTGTTATTATTCCAGTACAACCTTCCATGCTCCTTACAATGTTGTGAATGAACTAAGAGAGAACAGTGGATGTAAACTATTTTGATGTAAATAATAAGTAAACAGTCCTTCAGACTGGCAGCAAAATGACCCTGCTATATTTACTGTTAATATGACAATATTTTCACTAGAGGACAATGGTGTACCTTTAAACTGGGTTTACACTGTGCGATTTTCAGGCTGATTGTGACATGAATATTGGCTGCACGACAATTTTAAAATCATCAATTTCAGCTCCTCTGTGCATCTGTTGTGCTGTGTACGGGGGGGGGTTAGAAGCTGTGATTACCTGCTCACAAGGAACACACAACAGCTGATTGTGCATTCACTGGGAGATCCATGCTTGATATATTTGTGGTGAGTCGTAGGGCCTGAACGTGGCTATAGCCCAGTAGGTAAAATGCAGCCGCAGATGACGTAAACTTATCTCCAGTGGGCTGCAGAGAAGCATGGAGGTGAACAGGGGCAATAATGCACCTCTGATATGTATTCTGAACAAATCACTGCACACAAGAGCCAGAGAAGTGTTGCGATAGAAGACTTGGAGTTTAAACAAAGCAATGTTAAAGTTAACCGTGGTTACAGTTCGCTAATGTACTTTTGTGATGTTTTGGAGTTTAAAGGGGCATTGTGTAACTTTTCTGGTGGGTTTTCTGCTGTCAAATGCTTTTCTCCATTGAGATGTTAACCTCATTTCTGTCTTCATGGAGACCAAACTAGATCAAATTACAGGTAAGATCTGTAGAGAGGCGGCCCCACTCACAGTCAGAATTTTTGTAGATATTTGTGACCACCGGTAAACCACCAGTAATTTAATAAATATAAGATAGAGCTGTTTAATGTCATACTGTGGAACATTCCAAGCAGAGCAATGAAACAAGCAGGTGATGGACCCCCAACCACAAAGTTACATAGTACACCTTTAAACGCGCAAATGAAAGGATAGCTGGGTCCCAAATGTGTCCACAGCCCTTCTCTGTCCCTTGTACAGTTTGAGTAGATCAGCATATACAGCCATTGCTCCATACAGTGTGCACTCTCCAGTCGTGAGCTTCGTATGCAATTCAGTTACACAGGGCAGTGTTTCCTGCAGTGCTTTATAGTTAGGGTGGCCGCTTTGAAAACAATTGCCCCCCTCCTTGACCACGTCCCTCCGAACCACCTCCCCCCAGTCCTCACTTTTGCCCGTTTCTACTGAACAAAAGGTAAAAGGAGCTGTTGACATGAAAACTACCGCTTGATGACATCACAAGTTGGAACAGAGCATTTTGAGCTTTGGTGATGCAGACAGACTAATAAAAAAGGGTTGCTCAAACATGTGTGAATGAAACAAAACACAACTCCAGGCACTTTTTTAATGAAGAAACAACATCATAACATGACTTAAACCTCACATGAGTCAATTTTGCGTATTATAGGCTTGTACACTCGACCTTTGACCTTGACGCGTAAGGACCATTGTGCGTTCCACCTGGAGGCTAACTTTTCTCTCTGTGTGTTTTCTTGTTTCTGTAGCACGGCCAGTAACTCTCCGCGCAGCACCCCCGGGAGCTCCCCTTCCCTGCGCCGAAGGGTCCTGGGGGGAGGCAGAGCGAGTGAGGGTGAAGGGGGAGGAGAGAGGACCAGTGGAGGAGGAGGAGGTGCAGATAGTCCTTTGCCCTCCGCCGCATCTGCCTCTTCCCTCTCTTCAGCGTACCCCATCGCCTCAAGACATTTCTCACGCAATGCCAAGGTACCTACACTACCTCCCTCCATTTAAAAAAAGCAAATATGAGACCCTCCACTGAATGTTACACAGTGCACCTTTAACCTTATTTTAACCTGCACAACAGTTTTAGAAATGAATGTTATTGTGTTAGGGAATGCAGCAACTGTTTTTAATATTACATCATATTTTTATTTGTCCTTTACAGAAAATGCAGAGCTGGTATAATGTAAGTATTTATTACCCAAAATATCTGTATAGTTTATTTAGCAGCTGACAACTTTTCACATGCCTTTCTTCCTCTTTAGGTTTTAAGTCCCACATATAAACAAAGAAATGAAGATTTTCGCAAAATTTTCAAAAAGCTTCCTGATACTGAGCGGCTAATAGTGGGTAAGTTCTCCCCATCAGCAGCAGATTTAATTATTTTAGTTTTTTGTAATACACTTTTGCTCCAAATTTGTAGTTTTACATTTAGTAGTTTTCGGTTTTGATACTAAAGGATTGTGTTGATTCTCAATGCTGATTCTGATACACGATGAGAATAAAAACTCTCTTTATTTAGACAATAGAATGTGATTTTCAACATTAAATTATAGTGCTTTTCTTTTATATTACCACATGGTTTTATATTTGTGTAATCCTTCAGTGGTTCTGGTAGGTTTCTTAGTCGTCCATGGGCATATACTAGTCTGTGTGATCTTATACTTGTTCTGATACAGCTTAAGATCATTCTAAAGCTATTCAGGACTTCTTTTTTTACCTGCTCAAATGAGTATCTAGCTTTGATATTCATTTTAATATTGTTTTTTGAATTTTTAATACTTTGGATAATCCTACTTCAAAGTTACTATTTCTGTCTTTTTCTCTTTCAGATTATTCGTGTGCTTTGCAGAAGGACATTTTACTTCAGGGCCGTCTGTATTTGTCAGAGAACTGGCTGTGTTTCTACAGCAACATCTTCCGCTGGGAAACCACTGTAAGACATTCCTGCTCTTTGTACACACATACACAGTTGCATATAAGCACAAACAGACACACATACACACGCGCAAAGACACATATGCACACTCACACGTACAGACACACGCACACACACTGTTCAAACATCCACCTGCTGCAAGGTGCTCGATGTCACCAGTTCCTGTCCGATAAGGTTCAGTGCACAGTGTTTGCAGACCAATATAGATAAGAGCACAGACCTGTATAGAGATAAGTCTGTTGAATTATGATAGAGTCATGTTGCTTTCTCCTTTTCTGCACAGATCACTATCCTGCTGAAAGACGTCACCTCACTCACCAAGGAAAAGACTGCCAAGCTCATCCCCAACGCCATTCAGATCAGCACTGACAATGAGAAGGTCTGTGGTTACCGCATTCTCCAACTAGGCCTGTCACGATCATTAGAAGATGGACTTATTGTTCAATATATGAAAGCTGGAACAATATATTTTGGGGTCTGTTACAATTTTCTTGCACTACTGGGAAATTGTGGGTTATTTTTTGACTTGTAAACGGCTTTCATTCTGCTGTTTATTTTTAACAGTATTATAGATTTAGTTTTTTGTGGTTTAAATCTGCTCTTGGGTTTTTGTGTCAGTGACTTAAATTAGTTTCACTATTATTGTTAAATCTCTATATTTACTTCACAAATATATTGTGCTTCAAAATGTTATTATGGCAGGTCTAGCTCCAATAGTTACTTAGTTACTCCAGTTACTTAAGGCCTGTTTGCTTTTAATCATATACACCAGCTTCAAGGCCTGGGAGGTAAATCAATGACGCTGCAAACGCTCCTGACATGCTATTGATTTTATGCTAATATCATTTGTTGCGAAGTCGATCTATGAGAGGCAGTGACTAATGGTCTTTTTGCTCAGACTACACTGGGAGTGAAGTAATAAATAAAACAAACAACTGCTGCAACTTTACCAATAGGGTGTGTTCAAAACATTAGAGGATAATGTTATCATTTCAGATGGAGGACTCTATGGGTGATTCATTGTTTTTAAATGAGATGCCTAAAACCTTAAAATGTAAAACCTTATCGAGTTTGTGGACCTAATCCTTAAGAAAAAGGTCCTTTCATTTTTCAAAGCTAATGTGAAACGCCATAGTGAATCACCATAGTGACTGATGTAGAAGTCATGAGACCTGTAATTACAGAGAAATTACCCAGAAATCATGTTGTCAGAAAATCTGTATTTTTACACACCAGAATTCAATCCATAAACAGCAGTACACATTTTGATTTCCTGCAGGCATTTGATCTGGTTGAATTCAAAAATTCATTTCATTTATATTGCATTTTTTCAAAACCCTCACAGACGCAGTTCAGAATTTCAGTGTGAGAAAGGCTAACCAAAGCTAATTTTTGCACTTAAATTGTATTGCATATCTCAGTAGTTCAGATTTTGCTATCAGTCCCTGAACACAAGTCCACAAACTTGCTGTATTTATTCTATATCTTGGCGTCCTTTCACATTTTGAAGCTACTGTGGAAAAAGATCAAGAAAAAGAAATTGAATTTTGTGGATAGACTCACTAAATACAGATGCCATTAACTATAAATCAGGTCAAAACATTTGTATTTTGTAAAAAAAATCTACTTCATGATTCTCACTATAGACATTCTAGCCTGGAATACTTTTTTTTTTTTTTGAGAATTTTTGACATAAACACTTTCTACATTGACATCTTTTAAACATTCCTTGCTTCCTTGCTGACAGTTGAATTTAGTTTGTTTTGAGTGTGAGAAAGGCTAACCAAAGCAAATTTCAACACTCAAATCCTATTGCAGATCTCAGTAGCTCAGTTTTTGTCCAGTCAGTCCCTTAAAACATCCTCTGGGTTTTTCTACGGTGATAAAAATGAGCTGATTTACACATTTTTTACTGTGACATTGGAAAAAAATTACATTGACCGGTCCCACTTTACTTATCTTCTGTCCTTCCTGTTTTCCTCTGTCTTTCAGCACTTCTTCACCTCTTTTGGAGCCAGGGACCGAAGCTTCATGATGATTTTCAGACTGTGGCAAAACGCATTGATGGACAAGGTAATGACTAAACCCCTGCAGATTTGACCCCCTTTAACAAAGACACAGGCTAATATTTAAACTCCTAAGATAGGACTCAAAGATGGTTTTCAGTACAAGGCCAAAAGAACACTGCAATAACTGTTATTTGTGTGCTTTTAAATGCAGACAGTAATTTGGCTGTCAGTGCTGCAGAGAGGAAGCTGTTAGCAGAGCAAGGAAATGTGGGATTGCATGTTCAGTTTGATGATATTGATTTCTTGCTAGCGTCTCATTGTGTTTGTCAATTTTCAAAAACAATTAGCCCATAATTTATTCTTTTGTTAAAATGAATATGAGCTCACTGTTGTTAAGGGCTGTTCACTAGGACTGGAGATCTGTAGTTGTTAAGTCGATTAATCGGTCTATGTCGGTCGGTCTTAGTTGATCAAAAATGTTATTAGCAGAGTAATTATTTTTCCTGGTGATTATTAATGTTTAAGGGGGAATTGTGAGTTCATTCAGCTTTTTAAACATCTTTTTATTGCTGCTTTTCTGTATAAATGGTGATTTTATATTTGAAATCATGCATGTTTGAGTCTTGTGTAAGGATCCAGCTTTTTCAGTTTCAATATCCATATTGATACTATATCATCCGATATCCGATATTTTAAGTATGTAGTAGGGATGCACGATATATCGGCATTAACATCGGTATCGGCTGATATTGGGCATTTTTTAACACATCGGCATCGGCCCGATGTGTAAATTTGGGCCGATATTATTACTCCACTTGCTGTTTGTGTAGTGTCGGGAAAGATGGAGAGGGAAAGGGGGATTTAATCATGCCGCATTTCTTAGGACACTGTGTCAGTGAGCGAAAGCAGCATGGGATTGTGGGATGTCAAAACTGAAGAGCAGAAAACATGTCAGCAGTGTGGTCGTTTTTTACTGTGTCAAAAGAGGACAACCGAAAAGCCATATGCAACACTTGTGAAGCTAAGGTCTTGCGAGGAGGATGCCATTCCAAGTCATTCAACACGACGAAGTTAATTTGCCATTTGAAAAACCGCCACCCACTAGTCCACAAACAATGGCAGGAAGCTAGTAGCGCTAGTAATGTTGGCCAGTGCAAACCTAAAGCCACAGCTGCAGAGAAGCCAATACAGCAAGTACTGGAGCAAACCAAGAAATTTGCAAAGGACAGTGCAAAAGCCAAGTCAATAACCAACAAGGTAATGGAAATGATTGCTCTTGATGACCCGCCATTTTCCATAGTCGAGGACCGAGGTTTTCGGCGGTTGATAGAGCATATTGAACCCCGCTACAGTCTTCCAAGTCGGCGTTACTTCTCGGCGTTACTTCTCGGATGTTTCCCTACCGGCGCTGCTTGAAGTCGTGGCCACGCATATCCACAAAATGTTGGACAATGTGACTGACATTAGTTTCACAACGGATATTTGGAGTTCGGATGTAAGTCAGATGAGTATGTTGAGCCTTACTGCTCAGTGGATTGATGATAACTTTGAAATGAAGAGGGCTGTTTTACATGCTCAGGAGTTCCCGGGATCGCACACGGGCACTGCCATAGCTAGCGCATTTGATTCCATGTTTGCGCAGTGGAATATTAAAAAAGACAATGTTCATGTCGTGCTTCGCGACAATGCACGGAATATGCAAAAGGCAATGGATGAGTGTTGCGTTAAAAGCCTGGGCTGCATGGCTCATACACTGCAGTTAGCAGTGCACGATGGAGTGTTAAGCATCTCTGACTGTGTGGCTATTGGACAGATATTTGCTCTGGATGTCGCCCATCGCTTTGAAATAAGTTATATTACACTGCAGACAGAGCACTGGGAGCTAAGTTTTTTTGTTTTTTTTTTGAAGGATTTTGGTGCTGAGGCTTAAGTTTATTGTAATTTGACAAAATATGATGCCGTTCCTTTTCTTGGTGATACACAAAATGCCCCTGAAATCTTAAGTGTATGTTGTGATATGGGAACCATGTAAACTGCAGATTAAGAGTGACATCCTTATTGTATTTTTTTTATCTTAACTGTCTCACAGGGGTTTTGTGAATAAAATTCAGTTCACATGATTCAGACTGTATAAAATCGGTAAATATCGGTTATCGGCCTCGATGGCTAGCATAATATCGGATATCGGTATCTGCCCAAATTTTCACATCGGTGCATCCCTAGTATGTAGAGATTGACAACGGCCTTTTTCCCCCTCAAAACATGATTAATTCATTACAAAATGTATCCAGTTGTGTTATGTAACTGTCATTTATTTATAAAGTCATTTATGTCATTTATAAAGTGACTGCTGAACAGCTTTATATGAATTAGTCTCATATAAAGCATTAGTTAATAGTTTGATTGCTTCCAGTTAAATGCCAAACCAGAATATCTTAAATCTGAATGTACCAAACATTTCTAAGGTGTTGTGTGTGCTGTTTTACAGTCTCTGTCACCTAAGGAGCTCTGGCACATTGTACATCAGTGTTATGGTACGGAGCTGGGTCTCACAAGTGAAGATGATGATTACGTCTCCCCCACCAGCGAACACATGAATGGCCTACTGTAAGTACGCATAAGAATGTATAGCTTGACTATTGCATTTTTGAAAACTTTGTGAATAGTTTGCATATTTACTCTATCCATTTACTGTATACAACATACAATGGACAATTCACTAGAAAACACTCAATGGTGAATAACTACAATATTAAAAGGCACTGTACCTGATTTGTACTTTCTTAAAAATGTTTTTAAAAAGTTAATTTTGAGAACAGTTTGAAGTGGTCCAAAGTTATTTCTCACTTACCTTAGGGATTCTGAGCATCGTAATTATTCATCACAATGAACGCACGCACTTCTTAATTCTGCAACATTAAAGTTTTTTATAATTAGATGTTCACAGTTCACAGTTGACTATTTTGATCTCAGGAGCTGCTTATACAATAAATCTGTACTGGGGCAAATTTTGCTCAAATACATAAGAAACAAATCTGGTGCAAGCCTTTAAATGTGCGTTATCTAACTATTCTAGTGGAGTGTCTAGTGGAGTGTTAAGGATAATGTTTAACCTGACTTTGTGGTAGTAATTATACAGTTGCAATGGTATTAAGCTTTAAATACAACATCAACCGTTTTTAAGCCTTTGCTACTCTGATTCTCACCCATTGTGGACATGTTTGCACAAGATAACTGAAAGCACTACATTGGTAGAAGCTCTGTTACTCAAGTTAGACTGTAATCTGAATTTTATTTTAACACTATCTGACCATATTTGACCAAATTACAATAGTGAGATGGTTTGTGCGCTTAAACAAATCTCTCACACAAACCATTACAGTCACAAGCTAGTTTTTCACTTAGTCACTCTCACCTTTTTGTTGAAAGTCAAACCCCTAAACCTCCTAAAAGGACCATAAATGCTCATATTGATCACAGGTTCCTGAAATGCTGTTGTTTAAATCCATTATTGAGTTTTTTCTTACAACTTTATTACTGTGTTTGCTAATGCTGCTTTTGAACATTCTGGCGTGATGTCACTGCAAAGTATCAATACATCCTTTATTTGATTTTATTTTCAAATGAACCATGTGCTGATAATGGAATATTCTTCATTTTATAAATGATCTATTACAAGTCACAGCAAAGCATTGTGTTCAGAAAGTTGCGTGGATTATTTGTGGTTGGTGGTGGATGCAGCATGATGCACATCCTCAGGAAATACGTGCTTTTGGGCTTGTGTACAGATTTGTTGATTTTACCAGCATGAAAATCAATTATTACCCTCCCCTTTTTTCATTCCCCAAGTCTTACTGGAACACACATCTCCGTCCGTATCCTCAGATCACACTGTAATTCTTTCTTCTCTCACGCTTTTCTAGACCAGGGGAAGAGTCTGTCTCCGTCACAGACTTGTTGGACCTGAGCTCGGTGACTTCTTCCGGCAGCTCTCCTCCTCTTCCTTCTCTTCCTCCTCTGGTCTCTCCTCTCCTCTCTCCATCCTCCACCAGCCTGGGAGGACCCGCTTCTCCCTCCTTCGCCTCCTGTCCGCCTATAGAGGTGCCTTCTTCGTCATCAGCGTCCAGACTGAGCAGTGACCCGCCTGACCCCAGCCCGCCCACGCCACAGAACTCCGTCACAGCCACCTCCACGCCCGCCACCTCTGCCCTGGCCTCGGCGACTACCTCATTTGTAAGTTTTTGAGCTTGTGTTCACAGCTTTACCCGCACAGATACCGATATGATGGCATTACAGGCGATTATGATTGTAAGCAGCTTAGTGTCTCTCACTTTCTGGTAAAATGCACTTGCTAAATTGAAAATGTGTAAACTTGGGAAGTGTGTTCTATAGGGTATTGTAATATATATTTCAAAATTTGTTATATTCAGTCTGGTTCTTCAGCGTTAAAGAAAGTATCAAGGAAAGACATATATGTGCAAAATAGTCTCTTCTGCACTTTGAGTTGTGTTATAATGTTGTTACCTCAGCAAAAAACCTACCTGGACTTGTCTTTTATTTTATTCACACATGTTTGAGTAACCCTTTATTATTCGTCTGTCAAGATCTCCAAAGCTCAAAATGCTCTGTTCTACCTTGTGATGTCAGGAAATGGTAGTTTTCAAGTTAACAGGTGGTATAGATTGGCAATTCTAAGGTTGAAATTATCCAGATGATTCTAGTAAAAGTGTATGGAGTTCAGAAATACAGTGGAGCAATTTCTGTATTACCACATGACATCACAAGGTGGAACAGGGTGTTTTCTGGTTCAGAGAACCTAAACCTAAATATGCAGGATTTGTGTGTTAAACATGTGTGTACAGGTATGTTTTTGATGAGGAAACAACATTCTAACATCAGAAAGTAGAATAGCAGAATAGCAGCAATATGTACCCTTTAACGTGACTACCTCAAAAAAGTGTAAAAGAAAAAAAAAAAAAAAGTAAATATTTCTCTTTCGGGCAATACATGGTACAATGGTGTAGTGGTTTAGGCATTACACATCTGGGTTCACTTCCCACCCTCGACCGAATACCGAATGTCTCTACCCTCTCTGGCCCCATTTCATGCTACAGTTGTTGTGTCTAATAACACCTTCAGACACAAACCCTTTTTTTAACTATGTAACTACAACAAAGTAATTTAGGGGTTTTTATTGCTCAAAAATACACAGAAAAACATGCATTCTTAATGTGAGCATGGTCATGTCCCAACAGATCTGAGCTATTCTTCCTCTTCTATTCTTCTGGGAGCTTAGCCTGCTTGTCTCCACTAAGATGTATACATTTAATGACATACTTGGGAGCATTCCAGACAATGCAATCACATCTCCATGGAAACACACTGGTGAATAAACCTCCTCCAGAAAAGTTACATACTGCACCTTCTCTGTGAATTGAATTTAGATTTGAAGGCAGTGAGTTCTCCCATTAATCGTGAAAGCGCATAGTTATTCCTAATTTATGTTTCCTTTTAACGGAAAAAGGGGGAAATGAGAATTTGTTGTAAAAATGTCAAATGATCCTGTCATGATTATTGAGTTATATTGGGTTACCAGCTGCTAAAGCCATCTCTGTAGCTACCCTCTCTATTAAAAACCAGATCAAATCCTGCAGTGAATGATGAGTCTGTGTGAGACGGTAGATGGTCACATTCACTTCACCGTGGCCACAGTGGTATGTCTGCTCACTCTGCGTAAACATGAGGCCAGGCTCGGCTCCACACTACACAGTCATATGACAATGCTCTCACTAGCCTCTTCTAACCACCCCTGGCCTCTGTGTCTCTCTGTGTTTCTCTGTCCTCTCTCAGTATCTGGAGGAGGGTGGGGACAGTCTGTCAGAATCCACTAATCAGATGCAGCCCGCTCACACCACCAGCCTGGGAAACCTCTCCTCACTGGACATTACCAACGATGAAGACCTGCCCACAGACCCCAGCAACTCCTCTGACACACAGGAAGAGAGTAAGTGCTTGTTTATATGGGCTGTGATAACCGGGGTTTGTCTACTATTTAAATAATCAGAGTTGTATTTTGATTATCGTTATCTGGACAATTATAGACTGTAAAACGCTAAAAGACATTTTATTACAGCTGCATTATCTATGAAAATGTATTTAAATAAAATCTAATTTTCATTAGGGATTCATTGCTCCAGCTTTTTCATTTCTGATACAGATACTATGGCTTTAATAATCTGCTATCAACCAAAACCAGCGCAGGGACTACACATAGATTTTATTTTTGTAAAAACTAAAAAAAATGTGACAATGGGTTATGTAAGTAACTTTTTATTAGTAACTTACTGATTCATGCACCCTTTATTTGGTTAAAAGTGTATTTTAAAAATCTCTACACTTGAATTTGATAAGAGCACAAAAATGTAACAAATCCCATGATTTGTTTTATCAAGCTTTGCAGAGTGCTATTTTGTTGACTTAATAATCAGGTAGAACAGCAACAGAATAGCTGCAATTCCACATTTTGTTTCTGGTTTAGCACTTTGCATCTTTGTTTTGGTAACACTTTATATCTTAATATCTTAATGAATATTTTAATAAATAATGAACAAAGACTTGATTCATTATTAAAACATAGTTTAGAAAGAGTGATTCAGGGTTAGTAACTACTTAATTAAGGTTTAGGGTTTGGAGTTAGGGTTATGATGAGTACTTAGTAAGACCTCATTATTTTTAAAGTATTTGTTATGTGTTTACTTATGCGTTATTAAATTTAGGCTGTAGTGTAGTGTAATAATGAGGTTCATTTGGTTTTCCAATAATTTATATTATTAGGTTTGTTTTTCAGACCGAGGGTTAATTTTCATAACTGACAGTTTTAGTGCTGCCGCGATTATTCGACGTTGTCGACGTAATCGAATGTGAAAATGAGTCGAATACAATTTTTTTGGTCGAATATTCGCCTTTATTTATTTTTGGTCTCAAACGGCTCGTCCAGAGACCTTTTGCTTGCCTGAGATCAGGTATTTCCCCTCCACACCACTAGTCGTACTACACTCGAGGCGGACACCGACGCGGCTAACAGTGGCTACACCCGAGGCGGACACCGGTACCGCGGGCAGCGGCTGCGCCCGAGGCGGACACCGGCGTGGCGGGCAGCGGTTGCGCCCGAGGCGGACACCGGCGCAGCTAACAGCAGCTACACCCGAGGCGCGGGAGCACGACCACGATGCATTGGTATTGAGAATACGTTGCAATATGCTGCTCGTGCATACTCGTTAAATTGTGTGTGCATATCGTTGTTCACCATTGTCGAAAGAGCACACACAACAGACATAACAGCAACAAAAGCTCCGCCAGCGGGGCAAAATACGCCCATAATAATCAATAGGGAAATCTGGCTCTTGCAGTAGGAGTATGAGTATGACATCATCACATTCTAGAATCGGAATTCCACCAATCAGATTGCAGCAACAGAACTTAAAGACACTACAAAGCTTTAATGTGTCAAAGCTCAAAGAAGCAGAGAATGTGGGTTGTTCTCGCTTTCAGCAGCAGAACATTTGAGAAGAGAGTTCAGATCTACGGCAAGAGGGAAACAATAATCCTATACATTGTAAACAACAGAAAAGCACATTGATATTTTGCCTCTTCATGAAGACAAAGCTTCAAAGACTTCAAAGCTTTGAAGTGTCCACGGACGGACAGACAGACGGACGGACAGCGCCATACCATAATACGTCCCGTTTTATCACGGGCGTATAATAACCTTTGCAACTCGCACGCACAGCACACACAAGGTAACCTCCCGGGAAAATCTAACACACACACTTGTGTGTGTTAGAACCGCTTTTTTTTTTTTAATTAGTCGTTTAGATTAGTCGACTAATCGAAAAATTAGTCGAGAGATTAATCGTTAGAAAATTAGTCGTTAGTGGCAGCACTAGACAGTTTCGACTGCTCACTAGCAGAGCGGTCACATGATGTTGCTGTGAAGTGTCCGGTCAGCTGATTTATACCATTTTTGGCACAGTCTTCTTACTAGTAAAGGCAGGATGATAGTGCCATCTGTAGTCCTACAACCTTGGGACAGTATCCCAGGTCTGTGAGTAAAAAAAAACATCTCATCCCACCCATAAAATGCTGCCCTTTGTCCCATGGGCACATTTAATATCTTGATTGCTTTTTTAATCCAGCGATGATGTTTGTTTTTCCCTGTCCAAATGATGTTTGCTCCATCTCTGTCCATAATGTGGTTCTTTCTCCCTCTATTAAAACCAGAAAAACAAAAATAATATTGAAAAAAGAGCACAGGCATGGCAACTTTACCATACATTAGGGGCATAACAGAAAAAGTGCAGAGGACAATGAGAAAACACAATATCAACGCACTAGTGAAACCGTACAGAAAACTCAGGGAATTATTCGTACACCTAAAAGATAAAATAGAACTGGAGCAGAAATGTAAAGTCCTATGAAATACCCTGCATGTCCAGCAGTAAAACATACATCGGGCAAACAGGGAGGGCGTTCAGTACACGAAAAAAGATACATAGGACAGAATGAGAAGGAAACGGCAAAGGCGTGGACACGAGGAAGAAAACACAAAGCAGAACAGGAACAACTCAAATCGCAATGAAGGAATGACCCTAACATGTCAAAAATGTAAATGTGTGTGTGTTGTTAATTAGTATTGATATAATAATATTGATACCCACTTGTCTACTGCGTCTTTATCAATATATCAATACTTGTACATTCAGCAAATATAACCTGTTCATTTGATTAGTTTAAGTCAGATTTGTTTCTCTAACCATTCGTTAGATAGTAATATTTTTTATAACATTACATTACATTTTTTGTTTATGAAATTCAGAAGCTGACTAGGCAATCTACAATATCAAAACTGAGTATACTGAAAAATTTCCTGGATAAGGTCTAGGTTCCATGATATCGGTTCAGTCAGTATCCTGATTGGGCTTTTATTTGGATGAAATAAGAGTGTTTTTGATAATAAGGCAGATTTTGGCCTGGAACATTTCATATTCTCTGAACTTTTATTCATACAAAACTGTTCACTAGTGATTTGAAGGCTAAATAGTTACAGTTACAGAACACTAAAGGCATTTCATGTGTAATAAGTTAACTGTGTTTTAAGGAAACAAGTGTCATTTTCTGTCCCTACACTGGTATTGGTTAATATCAGGTATTGACTGATACTTAAAGTCAAATTTTCAGTATCAGAACTGAAAAAGCTTGGTGCATCCCTAATCAAAACACAAATATCCGTTCTTATAAACTTGTTTATTTGTTGCAGGTGAAGTAGAGTCTTTCTGTGCCAACCTGGGTGGGCGGCTGCACATAAACTCTGTGGTTGGCATGAGTGTGGACAAACTTCACGATCTCCTCTTCTCTGCGGACACACATTTCATACAGCACCTCTTTTCCCAGAGACACTTCACTGGTACGTTAACCATTAACTAAGCTAACTGACATTATAAAGTTCTATGGAGTATTTTTAGCTCTGACCTGTCCTTAATCTACAGTATTTGCCTACTATGATGCACTCTGAGAGCTTGTATTAACATGTTACAGCATGAAAGCAATAACACAAGTTTTTCCTGTTAAGTGATCTGGACCTTGTGTGTTGTGATCTCTTTTGAACTGGCTGTGTCTTCAAGGCTATGCTGTATTGTAAAATGTACTAGTATAATGTGTAATGTATACATATGATGTGTGTAGCACGCCAATGAAAAGACCTTTTATAACAAAGATGACGGCATAGTCACTATATTGCAACCACCGCCTTTATTTGGTTGATATAACTGATGTTAAACCTGTTCCTTCCCTCCTCTCACTTGACCTTTATTCAGGCCCACGTGTCCTCTCCGCTCTTCTTCTGGTAGGCCAAAGCTGGCACACTATCAGACTGCAGTAACGTAGATAACACCTAGTGGTGATATGTGGGAATACGACAGGGGCAGCTCAGCCAGTCTAATTACAGACGGAAGCTTTATAAAGTGGTAATGTAAAATAATTACAAAATAATCCTGGACTAGTTGACTACTAAAATCATTGTTAGTTGGCGTCCTAGATGTGATCTTACTTGTAATGCAATGAGTGCTTATGTGCACTTGTGAGCAGACTGTGTTATGACAGTCTGATCTCCTCCAGTGCACAGACATCGCTCATTTACGTCAGTTGCTGTTGGCAGTGGTTTTGCAGTAAGGACAGACTGTCTCGTCCTGGAGTTGGGGATAATTAATAAACCCAGTGTAGCCTTGTTAACTTTGGCAATGCAGCTTCTTGGCTTCAGAAAACCACTTACATTAAGTGTCCAGTGAAATCTGTCTTCTCTAGTTCTTCCTGTATTACCTCATGACATCACAAGGTGAAAGAAGAACTAAATGTGCAGGGTTTATGTATTAAACATGTGGAGAAATCAACACAACAGACATATATTTAATACATTTATTTAACTCATGTGGACAGCACCTGAGTTAAATTCATGAGTGTCACAGCAAAGGGTCTGAATACTTATGGCCATGTGATATTTCAGTTTTTCTTTTTTTAATAAATCTGCAACAATGTCAGCAATTCTGTTTTTCTGCCAATATGGCGTGCTGTGTGTACATTGATGAGCAAAAAAAGAACTTAAATGATTTTAGCAAATGGCTGCAATATAACAAAGAGTGAAACATTTAAGGGGGTCTGAATACTTTCCGTACCCACTGTAGGTTTAATCTCTACCATTGAACATTCTAGACAAAGCAATAACATCTCCATGGAGACAAGCAGGTGACGGACCCTCCACCAGAAAAGTTGTGCAGTGCACCTTTAAATCTATACATTTGTATGTCTGTCAGCTTCTGTATTTAGAAGTTGAATGGAGGTCTGGTGTGTGGGCTGTCCGTCCCCACAGAGAGGCCCTGCTCAGATGGGGACAATGTGTTTCTCTAATTAAGGAATTTTTTCACGCAGCAGACGCACACATTCACTCTCCTCTCTCAGCTCCTCTCCTCCACTCTTTTTGCATGTAGATATCTTTACTACGGTCTAATATTTCTAAATTCTTCTTTTTTTTGTATGTTGTCATGTGATGATATTATTGATTTTGTGCAGATTTGACAGTGGGCGAGTGGCAGCAGGATGGCACCACAGGGAACACCAGTCGAGTACTGAGCTACACCATCGCCCTGAACAACCCCCTCGGGCCCAAAACTGCCCCTGTGGTGGAGACGCAGGTCAGTACTGTCTCACATCTGTACACCAAGTTCAGCTTTTGTGCTAAGTGAGTATTAGGAATGGATAATCTTTTTGCTAGATGTGGCTTATTTGTATTTAGTTCTGTGATCAACTCTCTGGAATCTAATTATTCTAAATTTTAAGTGGCAAAAGTGTTTTTTTTGTTTGTTTGTTTATTTGACTGTACTTAGATGTAGACAGTATTCAGTGGACTTAATTTGACCTCAAGAGCTGCTTATACCATATATCTGTACTGGGGCATTTTGTTCAAACACATGAGAAAAAAAAGACTTTCATTCATTTTAGGCAGTATATGATTACACTCTCTGTATTTACTAATCTTCCCTTATTGAACAGAACTTTTAGTGTACTTGAAGTGTAACCATATAATCAGTGTTGGGAAATAACTGAGAAAACTAATTTTGACTTATTTATTTGGTGGTAATTTATGTTTCAAACTGCACAGAATTAGTGAGGAAAAATAGAAAACCCTCCTCTTGTAGCGTGTGCATGTTGGATTTTTTTTTCCTTCTCTAATTAGTGATGGAAATGCAGAACAAATGGTGAATCAAATGTAAAGCTGTTTTCAATCCTATGTTGTGTTTTTACATTATAATGCGCGACTTGATGTAAAAGTATTTAGAATAATGTTCTCTGATTGGCCCATGTATCAGAATACGTCACAAAATCCATTTTAATGCAGGTATTCAGTTCTCTATTTTATTTACTAAATACATTTCCAACGTGCCCCTGTGAACTAACATCAAGGACCATGACGTCCACCCTCCTGTGGGCTCACCACTCACAGAGGAGTTCATAGGGGGTCAGGTGTACAGTGGACTGGGTGGCAAACAGCTGCCCCCGCGATCCAGCCAGATTAAGTGGGAGAAGATGGATGGATTTCCAAAGTGTTTTTCCCATCACTGCGTACTGCACTGATGAACCTGTGTTTTTGTGTCGTGTTTTCAGACGCTGCATAAGAGCAGTGTTCGCAGCGAGTGTTTTGTGGTGGACTCTGAAGTCATCACCTCAGGCATCCCGTACCAAGACTACTTCTACACTGTCCACCGCTACTGCCTCACCTCCGTCAACAAACACAAGAGTCGCCTACGGTATTTGTTTTTTTTATCAGAAAGGGAGGGAGCATTTTTATGCATGAAGTTATGATTTTCAATACCTAACAACATTCAGAAATTCACTCTATTGACATCAAACATAAGACATATTAAATATTGAGAGAGAGAGAGGCACTGATTCAGCTGATTCAATCCCAGTACAATACGGGTAGAAATTTATCAAAATAGACTCTTGATATGAATTTTTATTATGAATTTTTGGCGGCACGGTGGCTGAGTGGCAACACTCAGGCCTCACAGCAAGAAGGTTGCGGGTTTGATCCCCGGGTCGCCCGGGCCTTTCTGTTTGGAGTTTGCATGTTCTCCCGTGTCTGGATGGGTTTCCTCCGGGTACTCCGGTTTCCCCCATCAACTCAAAACATGCCCGCACCCTACCCTTATGAACTAACATCAAGGACCATGTTGTCCACCCTCCTGTGGGCTCGCCACCTGCAGAGGGGTTCATAGGGGTCAGGTGCTATGAGTATTGGGCAGTAAACTGCCCCCGCAACCCAGCTGGATTAAGCGGGAGAAGATGGATTATTAATTTTTTTGCACACATGATGTCACTCCAAACTATCAACTGGTACAGCTAGTAAACCTGACCTTTTCTCCTTGGGACAGAAATGGGATGAACATTGAACTTAAGAGAATTGAAAACATATTCCATGTTACAATATTCATCATGTATTGTGCTACTTCATCAAAACAGGTGTTTGTTTTGTTTATTTTTATCAGACTAGATGAGACGGTTATTTTACAGCAATTTCAGGAACAAATTCAAAAAAATAATTAAGTCCAGATCAAATAAAATAGAATAATGTAACTTTAATATGAGTCATTTTCAGTATTCAATTTCCTGTGTTTACACTTGCTCTGTGTGCTTATCTGCTGCACAGGGTTTCCTCTGACATCTGCTACAGGAAGCAGCCGTGGAGCCTGGTCAAAGCCCTGATTGAAAAGAACACCTGGAGCGGCATTGAAGAGTATTACAGACACATGGGTAGGTCACATGACACCCCCGCGCACTGTACTGCTGCTGGAGTACAGACTGTAAGTGGATTCGTTTTCTCAGACACACAGTCTTCAACAATACACGGAGCAGGGTTTAGCTTTCCTGCCTTTTGATGTGTTACAATGAGAAGTCCTGTTGTGGATTTGCATCTGTCACTGCTGGTGTTTGGAGGCCTGTTTCAGTATATTGCTGAAATAAATATACAGGATAATCGATTATATTGAAACCAAACCATAAATCAAAATTATTGTTTCTCCATTTTTGAACAGTAAAACCACCTAATTGTAACTGAATAAAATGAATAAATGTAAAATAATTTGCAAAGTAGAGCTGTTAAATGCCACACTGTGGAACCTTCCAAGCAGAGCAATGATATATCTATAGAAAGAAGCAGGTGACTCTCCACCAGAAAAGTTACACATGCAACACGTTTTTACCTTTGGTCACCTTCTATCCTCTTACCTGTGTCTTTGTTCTTGCAGAGAGTGAGGTGTGTAAACTGGAGACGCTGCTCCAGTCCGAGGTTTCTGTAGTGACGACAGGTGAACCAGTGGGCCCTGATGCCGCAAAGACTCCCTCGTCTCTACGCCGACGCAAACGCACATGCTCACGGCGACAGGGCGATCGGGACAGAGAGAGGGAAGGAGGGGTGCTGGGGTCCGGAGGGGCAGGGGACAGAGGCGTGGGAGAGGACCGTGACAGAAGAGAAGCCAGTGAGTCTCCTAACATCATTTTACTGACCTTAAAACTCAAACCAGGAAGACATTTAGAAATACATCACAGGACAGAAATGTGGATCAGTAATGGAGCTCAACAGTGACCGCCCACCTGGAGATTTGGAACTTAAGTTTACATTCATTTCTCTCATAGACTTTCAGAAAAAATAAAATAAATAATATTGTTCCCTTTGTTCAACAATCAGCTATGTGGTAACTAACTGTAAGTTAATTCATAATCTTGCATTTTAAATGTGTTTTTTGGACTTAAAACAACCATGTTAGTTAGCACATAGCAGCTTAGCCTGCTATGTGCCTTCTATGTGTCTTTGAACTCTTAAGATTCAATTTTTTAGAAAAGTTTATGGGGAAAAGATGGAAAATTTACTTCCAAAACTGGAGCAGGCTGTCACTCCATAAGGGATGAGGATACAAGATTTGGTCAATGAGATAATATAATATATTAATAGCCTTTTTTTGTCTAATTGACATGGAAATTAAAATTGTACAAAATCATTTTCCTCATGTTTGCACAGTCATGCACTGAACAGCAAATGTTTTTGTCAAAGTTCTCCCCTAATATCCGAGCTGCATTCACACTTGCGCAAACAGCCTAACAGTTACTAATCCTGAAACTATACCTGAACTAGATCTGTACTAAACCAGGACTGGGCAGGACCAATCCAAGTCTACATCAGAACTAAACTACAGAATGTGTAACCATTTTGAAAAACCTAAAATGAAAATAGTTTCAGGCAAAATCCATTAATATTTTTGAATGCAGCTTCTTTTTTCAAATATAAAACAAATTCATGGAACAGTCCAGAAGCTTTTTTCACTGTAATACCTTGATATCACTGAGCGCTGATTTGAATTCATGGTTTTTGCAGGTTCCCAGTTTATGAAACTTGGAGAACGACCTCGAGGTGGAGGACAAAACATATCCACTATCCTCCTCATAGTCAGCTTCATGTAAGTTTAATACAAAACTACTTTATTTATTTATTTCTTCATTATTTACTTTATTATTTTTACTTTTTTTATCCACTAGTAGCTGCATACTTGCATGTTTCTGTCTCTGCATGCAGTACTGTCATCTATTTAGCGCACGTAGCACTTTGGCGCACTCACATCTTCCCTGTTAAAAGCGCTTACTCTAGCCTGTGTCACTGGATGTTTACTGCGCTCTGTATTTAGCTCTCAGTCTCCACACCTAATTAACACAGTGAACCCTGTTGTGTTGATGTTAGCATTTAGCTCCGCACAACTGCTAGCATGGCGCTATTGATCCGCGGGTGCCAGTGTATCGATCCAGTCTGAACTCACAGCCTCACCATGCCTCTCTCGCTCTTCTCTTTCTCTCTGCTCTGCTATTCTTGTGCTTAGGATCTGTATCAGGTAAAGTATGAGAGGCCTTCTTTTCATAGTAGAACATTATGCTAAATGTGTCCTAGCTTTAGGCTGTAGGGTTGTATTTTTTCCATTGCCATAGAATCTATTTGTGTGTCTGTGTGGGTGAAGTGTGATAGCCTGTTTTCTGACTTGTGTATGTGGAACTCACTGGAATGTTTGTTAATTTTAATACATTTTCCATTAACATGAAAAACTATTATATTTTTCTGAAATAAGTAGCACATAAAACAGCAGTTCATTTAATTAGAAAATATATAAAACAGAGAAATAACCATGTGTGTATTTGTGAACTAAAACCTGTGAAAGTGTCAGTAGATATTTCTTGTTTTTATTTTACATTTTTGACATTGTCCCATGGTTGCCCACACACAGAGGTAGGCAATTCATTGTCCAGGCTAATTTTTGAAGCAAAATTACTATAAATGATAGATTGTCTAAAGAAAAGCAGCAAAAGATCTAATGGGGACAAAATTGTAGTTCAATCTTTCAAAAAAGAAAAAAACCTAACCAAGGCATTTGCAGGCATATTTCAGCACATTTCATATGGATTGCAAAAACACACAAACAAACACAGCAAATTAACATCTCTTTTATATAAAATATGTTGGAAATATGTTGGGAAGGACCACAAAACCCTCTATACCATTTTTATTACCCGACGATCTTGATGTGTAACTGTACAGATCTTTGGTAGAAAAAAGGGGCTAGAGAAAAGTCTTAAAACATGACAGACCTGATCCTGATAGAGAATGTTCTGATCTGCTGTGTTCCTCAGCCTGGTGGTGCTGGTCGCCCTGAACATGCTGCTCTTCTATAAGCTCTACGGTCTGGAGAGAGCCGCTCACACACTGGAGACCTGGCATTCCTACTCCCTCTCAGACAGGTACAGCACCAACCACCAGTGTCCTCTCTTCACCCACAGAAAACACCATCCACACAGCACCTAACTCTTCACCCATGGGGGGAAGGCTCTTCATTAACTGTTATTTTGGGCTCACCTCTGGGATTTGATGCAACTCGATTTCTCCATGTTGTTGTTTTGGAAATTACATCTTATCATATTGCTCATGGAACAGCTCGAACACTTGCTTGTTTTTTTTTCATTTTGGTCATTTTTATTGCACAGAAAAGCATCATTCTTACTCTGAGCTGGCTTGCATCTCCGCAAACCTGACTCATTTTACCTCCTCTTGCTTGTTTCCATAGAAATCATGTTCCATTGGCTATAATCTTCAGCAGGCTGTTATAAAACTGAAAAATCTCCATGGGGAATGTTGCGTAGTATGGTCGTAACTTTCTATCTCCGTGGAATCATGCAGGTGACGTGCCATCTCCAGACAGTGACATGCTGTGTCTTTAATTACATATTTTTCCTACAGATGGATTATATAAATGTTCAGTACTGCTCCCTTTAGGCATTAATAATTTGGCTGTTGCTTGAGGTCAAATCATTATTAACGTTCACAAGCTTCTCACGACAGAGCAATATACGTTTTTGTGTTTGGCTACACTGCCCCCTAGTGGTGTGTGCAGGAGTACCACCAGGTTGCAGGTATTATAATGTCACAAAAGGATGGTATATTTAAAAAAAAAAAAAAAAAAATGACAGTAAACTGTAATACTGAAACTAATTTATACCATTGACGCAAAATATTCTAAATATGCAGAATGTTTAATGCTGCAACTTTTCCGGTGGAGGGTCTTTTCCCCATGAAGATGTTATTGCTTTTTCTGGAATGTTTCACTGTATGGCATTAAACCTTTCTATCTTCCTGGAGACCAAACCAGACCAAGTTATGGGTCAGATCTGTGGAGTGGCAACCCCGCTCACAATCAGAATGCCTGTTTTTCTGGGTATTTTTGAGCTATAAAACCACCTGTGATTGAACAAATATAAGGTGGAGCTGTTTAATGTAATTTTTTGGCAGAGCAATGACATATCCATGGAAACAAACAGGTGACGGGCCCCCAACCAAAAAGTTACTTAGTGCAACTTGATAGTGATTGTTTTTCCTATGCGTCTCCAGCCCTCTCCCTCAGACGGCCGCAGAGTGGGCCCAGGTTCTCCAGCTGCAAAGACAGTTCCACCAGGCTCAGCTCAACAAGTGGCAGCAGATCCTTCAGTCGTCTGTGGCTCTACTTGATCAGGTAGACGGGTTTACGGGGTGTTTACAAATGTTACAGTAACTGACATTTGAACAGTGTCTGGAAAGTAGGTCACTGGAGCTTCCAGTTTGCTGTCTTTATGTAATCTTTTTCTGTTCATTTAAAGAGCCCATACTGCTTATCACTCTGTTTCCTGATCCATGTTATAATGTTGTTTCCTCATCACAAACATACCTGGAGTTGGTTTGTTTCTTTCATACATCTTTAAGACAGAAACCCTGCATATTTAGTTCTCCTCTCAAACTGAAGACACTCTGTTGCACCTTGTGATGTCATGTTGCAATACAAGAAGTGCTCCACTGTGTTTTTAAATGCCATACACTTTCATGAGATTCCTTTGGATAATTTCTGCTCTGGAATTGCCCATCTCTACTAAACAAACGGTAAAAGGTAGCTGTTTCATGACATCACAAGGCAGAACAGAGCATTCTGAGCTTTGGAGATGTAGACAGACTTTTTTGGACTATAAGTCACTTTTTTTTTCAGGGTTTGGGTGACTGCGACTTATACTCAGGTGTGATTTATATATTAAACTGACAGTCCATAGACCAAATATATGAATCCTATATATGAATCAAAAATTAAAAAAAAACAAATCGTTATGGGTTTTTTTTTTTTTTCATTTTGGTTTTAGAGACAAATAATAAAGAAAAGAGTTGGCTTTTCGTTTTCTTATTTTTGGTTCTATATTGAAAAACGAATGAATAATACACAGATTGTTCTCTATTCGGTAGTTTTTATTACTATAACTTCTATAACTTGCCTTTCAAGATGAAATGTCGGTTCTTGGTCTGTGATTTTATAAAATACATTCTGGTCTTATAAAATAAATTCCCCCCAAAAAGTGCGACTTATATGTTTTTTTCTTCTTCATTATGCATTTTTGGCTGGTGCGACTTATACTCCGGAGCCACTTATAGTCTGAAAAATACGGTAATAATAAAGGGTTATTCAAACCTGCGTGAATGAAACAAAACACAACTCCAGGTATGTTTTTGAGGAGGTAACAACATTATAACATGGCTTTTATAATGGCAGTGTTATTATTAAATCAAAAAAGTCTTTATTTAGGCTTTAAACCTTCACCACCAGGCACCATTTTTACTTTATTTGGTTGTGAATGTATGATAGAAATAATCATTTGACTAGTCGACTACTACAATAACAGCTCTGTTACCATAGCATAAAGATATTAAAAACATGCCCCTGGCTGGTATGTGTTCTTTAGTCTATTTTCATGGCTGGCCCGTGGCAGTTACACGCTGTTATGCATCTTCTAGTATCACATGAGTCTTATGTAACCCACCTCCCCCTTTAACATGTCTTTTTGTCTCCACTCAGATGAGGCAGTCTTTGGAGAAGCTGCATCGGGGCATTGTGGTGCCAGAGGTGCAACGGGAAGGACCAGACGACCCGCCCGACCCCTGACCTGTGACCCCTCCCATCTCCTCGCAGAACGAAACAGAGACTACGTTACCCACAACCCCCCTTTGTCCTGACTCACTTGAAAACAGCGTTGTTCGACCTCAGCCAACTTTTAATCAAACTCTATAGCGACCGAAAGCTACAAGGACCACAGCAATAAAACTTTCACTTTTCCAAATTTTTTCCATTTCACAATCCTCACAGTCCCACAATCAAACTCTTCGAAACGCATTTCAAAAAGGGACGAGTTTGCTCTTCTGAGAATATTTTCCTCAAAGCCTGCTGAATTGATGGAGGAAATGGCGAACACTGTATTCTAGCATTTTTTTTACATTCTATTTTTAGATGTCAACGCAAAATAATCCACCTCTATCTGGATTTATAACTTGTGTGAAAACGGTGCAGAAATTTGTATATCGGACCATTCAGTATTTATTCTGATAATCTAATCATCATGTCTATCTATGGTCATGGTATCTTGTGATTTTCGAAGTGTGGACCAAGCTTCGTGAACACTGTTGAGCAATAATGAAAACAGATCTTTTTGAATGTTTGAAAAAAAGTAGTGTATTATAATATTAATAATAATATTGAAATGCGTGGACTTGGGGAGAATCATTTGGCGGAATCTTGTTACAGACATTTCATATTTCGCATCAGATCGCATTGCCATTCTTTTTATTGTAGACCACGAGAGTTCAAGATGAGCGGAGTCTGCCTAGCCTGAAAATCTACGGTGAAAATGGACCAACCAACATTGTAGTTAAAAGGGAATTCAGTATTTTTTTATTTTCTTTTTGGTCAAAATCATTTCATTTCACATGTTTGTTGCTGTCTTATTCCGTCACTTAAAGAGACTATATTACGCTAATTTTTAAAATCTCTGTTATAATGTTGTATCCTCATCAAAAACATACCTGGAGTTGTGATTGTGTGTCCAAAATCAGATGCTAATTGATACTGAATCTAGTATCGAAGCTTGATACCTATTTGAGCAGGTATTGATACTAAAAAAGAAGTCCTAAATCGCTTTAGAATGATCTTGAGCGGTATCAGAACAAGAACAAGAACACAGAGACTAGTATATGCCCATGGACCACTATAGAACCTACCTGGACCACTGAGGGATTTTAGTATCATGACAATACCATTTCATTCACACGTTTAACACACAAACCCTGCGTATTTAGACTGTGTATTATAATATTAAAAAGGCAACAACCTATGGATATTCTATAGTTGTGTAAATCAGTTCAATAGAGAATCAAAATAGCTCTAATTTCCTGGTATAGGGTCTGCCGCCTGCTTAACTCTGTTGTTTTTTCATTGAATGTTCTACAATATGGCATTTAATTTAACTATCTCCATGGAGACAAGCAGGCCACATCACCAGGCCAACTTACAGGTCAGGTCTGTAGAAAAGTGGGCCTGCTCAAGGTAGTGATGCATGTTTTTGTGGTAGTTTTGAGGAATAAAAACACCTGTAACTGAATAACTACGAGCTATATTTGTTTAACGCTACTGTGGAACATTGCAGGCAAAGAAATAATGGCAGACATTTAACCTGAAAAGTTACACAGTGCACCTTTAACTTTAAAAATCCGACTTAATAACGTCACAAGGTTTGGAGATGTCACCTTATAATACAGGTTTATACTCGAACGCGTGTGAATGAAACGAAACACAGCTCCAGGTGTGTTTTTGATGAGGTAACAGCATTATAACATGGCTAAAAGCTAAAAGTCAATTTTGCGTAATATAGAACCTTTCATTTCGACCTCTGTGATGTGAAATAGTCCTCCACTTTCGTACGCCTCATTCACTCCATTCTCCAGTCTTGAGGCTCTCTCTCTCTCCCTCTGCGTCTCACCGAAACCTAGAGCGGATGTGTACAGAATCGCCCGGGCCCTGCTGTGCGCGGCTGGCGTTTGAATAAGAAAACAGAAAAAAAAGACAATATTTATTAAAAGAGGATTGAAAAAGAGGAGGAGGAGGGAGCTGGTGCTGGCTCAACCAAGAGAGAGAAGAGAGTGAGAATGTACTGTAAAGATGTGATTGTACAAAAAATGGAGGAAAATGAACATGTCTAAAACACGCAACGATGTGTCTGTCTTTATTTTGTCTATTTGTTTGCTCCCCTACTCATGAAAGAAGCTACTGGGGCAGATCCATCAAATTCTTGTCTCCATGGAGATGTTATTACTCTTCCTGGAATGTCTCACAGCATGGTATTAACCCTTTCTATCTATATGGAGACCAAAGCAGACCAAGTTACAGGTCAGATCTGTCAGGGGCGACCTTGCACACAGTCAGAATGCCTGTTTTTCTGGGTATTTTTGAGCTATAACACCACCTGTCATTGAATAAATGTAAGGTAGAGCTGTTTAATGCCATACCGTGGAACATTCCAGGCAGAGCAATGACATATCCATATAAACAAGTAGGTACTGGACCCGCAGCCGCAAAGTTACATAGTGCAGCTTGTAACTTTTGGTTGAGGGGTCTGGTTATAGAAATGTTATAGAGATGGATTTTACTTGGTATTAACTGCTTACATATAACGTATTTAGATCACCATGTTACCTTTTATTGTTTTGAAAATGCTAAATTCACTGAAAAGGTATTAATATGTTTTCACTTTCGTCTTTGATGCTCCGAGTCTCCCCCTCCCTTTGCTCTTTGATCTAAGTCACTTGTGTTTCCAAACCTCCTTGTCTAAGCCTGATCTCTGAAGTTAAAGGATAGTTCGGAATTTTGGACATAGGGCCTCATTTCCTAGTGAGCTGGAGTGTTGGAGACGTGTGGAGATGCTTTTTTAAATATTCCATCTAGTCCTTGTATTTGGAGAGGTTGTTGGAGCTAGGCTAGTCAATGACCATAGTTAGTCTGCCGTTAAAAACAGTCTTACCCACTCCACAAAGCACCCGAGGAAAAAAACAATTGAAATGTCAGACTGTCGATGTAAATGTCTGTGTTGATAGAATAGTGTTTGAAATAAAACTAACCTTGCATCGCATGAATTGTCGCATGTTGAGGGACTATTTTCTCATATATCAGTCCGCCACTGCCAAGCTTTCTATCAGGAAGTACAACTCTCTGCTGCTGCTCAGACATAAATCCTTCAAATGCAACGTTGGTTTTACTTCTAAAATTATTCTATCGACCCAAACAATCACATCAATAGTCTGGTGTTATAATTGTTTTGGCTCGGATGCCCTGTGGAACGGGTAAGTTGTTTTTAGGACAACTATGACCATTGACATGCACTAGCCTAGCATCAGCAACCTCTGCAAATACAAGGACTGGATGGAATATTTAAGGCAGAACTAAGTAACATTTTTACCTAATTAAATGTCTCTGAAAGACCCTCTGATGGTTCCGTATGACATTTTGGGGTGTTTGAAGGGTTCACTGGGGCCCCCATCTGCCTCTGGGCGGAAAAACCACACATGCAACTTTGCTCCTACCGACCCTCCACCAGCTCTCAGGGTCTGTTCTGTTCTTACGAGAGCCAAACTGCTCTATGACATTTCAGCTACACACAGCTAACCGAGCTAGAAACTCACCCTGTACTGAGGAGCTCCGGCCGTTACGGGCCGCGGTGCTCCATGAGCGCTCGCACATATATTTTTTACAAGCTTATATATAAGATTGAAATCAATCACCATTAAACAGAGTAAAAAACATTACCCACCTGCAGCGCTCTATGCTAACCTTTTTTTTCAGGAGTACATGTGCCCCTAAGTTAAAAATTTTAGGAGCACAGAAAAAAAAATGGGGGTACAAATAGGTTTTCGTTTTGAATGATTACAGTGCAGAACTTGTGCACACCAACACTAACACTGAATAAATTTAATACAAAAAAAAGAATTATGACTGTACTTTATATATCTTCATTTTATCTGATTAATATTTATTAAAATAATAATATTTAAAATAAGCCAAACAAACTGTACTGCACTGAAACACTCTGTGGCCCTTTTTGGACCTTCACCCACAGTTTAAGAACCTCTTCTTTAAGAGAACTTCCACTGGCACTTTACACAAAACTGCTTCAAAGTGTAAAAAGTGTGCAGGATTTTTAAACCTGTATTTTCAAATTCCTAACTGGAGTTACATTCTCTTAGTGGTTTTACAGTGGTTTTTAGACTCTGCACATTTACCAAACCGGCACGGTTTAGGCGGCACGGTGAGTGGCAACACTCAGGCCTCACAGCAAGAAGGTTGCGGGTTCTATCCCGTGGAGTTTGCATCTTCCTCCCCGTGTCTGGATAGTTTTCCCGTACCCCTATGAACTAACATCAAGGACCATAATGTCCACCCTCCTGTGGGCTCACCACCCGCAGAGAGGTTCATAGGGGGGGTCAGGTGCTATGAGGATTGGGCAGCAAGCTGCCCCCGCGAGCTAGCTGGATTAAGCGGGAGAAGATGGATGGACATTTACCAAACCAAACGCACATTGTGACAAACACATTTATTTATATCATTTTCTTAGGCAAACATATCACCTGCTCTGTGCCGTAGCTCTGCTCTGTGCGGACACGGACATAAAATTAATATTGTCGTATTTGATGTGAGACGGATGGACAGGTGGGATGTTTAACCTGCCCTGTGATACACACTGGTACACGAGTGTCCGCGGGCTCCAGCTCACAGGTCCAGCACACAGGTACAAGTTTATTGCCGAAGGCAGCGGCCGTAATGAAATATGACCGCACTCAGTATTCAGACCTTGAATCCGTGACGAGACCGAGTCCAAATGCGCTCGAGTCCGAGACAAGACCAAGACAAAACCATTGCTTTAGCGGAGAAGGAAGTCCAGCGGCCCGGGGGTGTCTGTGAGTGGTGGAACAGGTGTGGGTCCTGCTGTGGTGCCGCTCCTCGTTTAAGGGGGCGTGGGTGTGTTTTGAAACGGAGATTGTTCTATGAGTGATATTGCGCACACGCGGAGCTCGTATGCTGGGGTCGTGCGCGGTCGGAGGTGTTGTGCCCGGGCACGGTTCGGTTGCGCTCGCGCTGGGCAAGCGTGAGGCGCTTTAGGGGCGATCCAGGCTTGGGCAGGTTCCACAGTCCTAGTGTGAGTTTGCCCCTAATGTTTGACACATTTAGAATGTTTAACTCGTCACGTTACGTCTGTGCGCAGTTCTCCTTATTGTGGCTGCAGAAGCACTCGCACTGGTGCGACTGTTTTGATTTCCTCGTTCGCACGACGAAATATTTACTTGCAAATGCGAGTGAAATGGGCGCACTGTAGAGCCCTGCCCACCTGAGACATTGTGTTGCGGACACGGGCTTTATGTAAACAAATGTGAGCGCAGATGAGTGGTTGTGGAGGTTGTGAGGAGAGTATTTATGACAGTTCATTTTCCTGTAGGGGGAGCACTACCGCTGAAGTTACTTAGTTCTACTTTAGAAAAGTGTCTCCACATGTCTCCAACACTCTGGCTCACTAGGAAATGAGGCCCTCTATCCAAAATTCTGAACTGTCCTTTTAAGCAGAGCTGGGCCTGGTTAGGACTTGGATGGGAGACAGGTCCCACAGTGGGGCACCAGTGGCAAAATCTGTCACTGTGTCCTTAGCCAAGACACTTCACCCACATTGCCTAGTATGAAAGTGCTGTGTGCGTGATGATGGTGATGGCGGTCAGAGGGGTTGATGGTAGCGGGTCCACCACCTGCTTAACTCTATATTGTTTTTTTTCCTGAAATGTTCTACAGTATGGCATTTCATTTAACTATCTCCATGGAGACAAACAGGCCACATCACAAGGCCAATTTACAGGTCAGATCTGTAGAGAAACGGACCAGCTGAAGGTAGTGATTCATGTTTTTGTGGTAGTTTTAAGGAATAAAAGCACTGGTAATTGGAAAGATGGAAGGTATTTGTTTAATCCTACTGTGGACCATTCCAGGTAAAGCAATAATGGCGAACCCTCCACTACAAAACTACCATTTAAATACATCACAAGAGAGAACACCGATGGCGCAGATTGGCAGCCTCACTACAGACTAAAATGTTGGCAAGCACATCTGTAGTAGCGATAGTTTGTTTTTAAAGATGCTGTACTTTTTTGGGAGTATAACATAACATATTATTATTTTGTATTCGCTTTGTCCCAGAACTTAGACCCTGCGTCTTCATAGTGACATTTCACCGTAACGAATAGCAGATTTTTATTTACCTCATAGTCTAACCTACCTGAATAATCACAAGTGTGTACAGAGAAGTGAGCGGACATGGGGGGAAGGTGAAAACACTGGATTACTCAAAGATCTATCAAAATTGAAAGCTCATGTTATTTTAGGGCACACTCCATCACAGTAAGTTTCTATTCAAATAAAACGCAACAACTTAATACTTCTATACATTTTATTTTTTATTTTGTTTGGCTAGCAACATTTGCACAGCGTGTGAAATGACAGTTGGAGGTTTGTTTCCATGGACACGAGCACAAGCAGGGCCAGTTAATGGTACAGAAGATTTCATTAAGAAGCATCCCATAATATCTGCCCTTATTCATTTACACTAAAATCCAATTTGTAGCTCACATGCAGTTAAAAATGATTGATACCTTGCAGTGACAGCGCCCTGGGGGGGTACTGCATGTATGTCTATGGCAGTTCAGCAGTTACCATGGAGACACAATAGCAAATAGCCTGATAAGATTTTAGGACGCAAGAAAAAATACGAAAGAGCCTGTGAGGGTAGGGTGAGCAGATTTTCAAAATAAAAAACTGGGACATCCCTGGTTTGTGGTGGTTGCTAGTAATAATTGTGAAACGAGTTAATTAAGGAAAATTGTTCAGTACTTAGCGCTAATGTGAGTCAGTATAGTCACATTTTCTTTGTGTTTTGGCCATTTTTAAGCTGCTTTTCTGTATTTTACCTAAACAAATGACAATTTATGCCTCACTTTGCTGTTGGCAGGGATCAGATTGCTCAAAAACAGGGACTTCTGGGACATTTCTTGTATAAAACTGGGCCAAATCAATGGTTTTGAATAAAAACTGGGACTGTCCCGGGTAAATAGGGACATCTGGTCACCCTAAGTGAGTACGGCTGGACTTTCAACAACAATAGTGAGTGTGACAAACTGGAAACTGCTGAGTAATGCTTGTCACTGTAATGTGAATTGAAAGGGACTTGTTTAACTGCACAAATCAGCGCCCTTGACGTAGTTTCAGCACTCATTTGTGGTCAGATTGTGCTAAAACAAAGCTCAGATTAAAGTCTAACTGGAGTAACAGCGCTTCAGACAGAGCAGTGCCTCTAGTTAGCTCCGCCCCCCACAGGGAATGTTGATGACGTCAGCTGCAAAGTATCCGTTTCCATGTGTATCAAACAGGTGGTGGTACAAAAACATGCAAAACAGCTGTGGTTGGCTGTCGTCTTTTGGTCGCCGTAGGAACCTTCGCCAGGCTTGTCTTTCCCTTTTATTTGGTCTCGTCTCTTGTGTTCACTTCGGAGGCACGCTGGAGATTTTTAGTGGAACTTTTGCCCACAGCAGTTTGACATTAGCAAATTAGCCAAAGCCCTTGAATTACTACAAAAACATTAAGACATTGGTGTTAGAGTACGTTGAATATATAATAGAAAAAACACTGTATTTCACTGAGGCAGTAGTGGATGAAGTACATGATTTCGTTACTTAAGTAAAAGTACAGATACAAGAACAAGAAGTTATTTAAGTAAAAATATCACATGAAAAAATCTAGTATTTGTTTGAAAAAATACTTAAAGAGTAAAAAGTTAAAGTATTTTGCAGAGTTTTTTTAGAACAATTAAAGGATGAAATGTGATTTTGAAAAATAATTTAGCTGATTTTAAGTGATTCAATTGACTGCTTATTATTCTGGCTGTTTTTGTGTATGTGTGTATTGTGTTGGGATGGAAACTCAAATTAAATGCTAAAAAAACATTTCAGCAGCAGGTAGTGGAATAGAAAATACAGATACCTGCTCAAATATAGTGAAGTAAAAGTAAAAAGTATCCGCTGTAAAACTGACTTAAGTAAAGTACAGATATCTAAAATGTGTACTTAAGTATTGTACTTTTACTTTTACACTTCTTGTACCTTCCACCACAGATCCAGTTGAAATTGACATCAGGCTTTGGGGTAAGTCTCTAAAACTGATTTTCAAACACGATACAGAATTCATCTCGAGCATTTGCGTGGGCAGAAGTCTCCATTTCTAAGCAATGTCATCAGCTAATGGATTATACAGTTGAATTGCATTGACCATAATGATTAGTGGATGGGCATTATTTAAAGATATACTACGCAACTTTTAAGGTGGACAGTCTGATACCTGCTTGTCTCCATGGAGAATATATTAACTCATGTATTTCGCGTTTATTCAATTACAGGTGTTTTTAATGCTCAAAAATACCTCGAAAGACATGGATTCAGATTCAGTTAGTGCCGTCACCGCCTCTCCACAGATCTGACCAATAACTTGCCATACCTATCATACAAAAACTCTTAACAGACAAGCAGATGACAGACCCTCCACCACAAAAGTTTCATACTGCATCTTTAAATGCTCATATTATTCGTTGGCCAGTAAGAACTCAGTGTTTGGCAGTTTCTTAGCAGGTTCAATCGTGCATCATTGTCCTCCAGAGTTTTTTTTTACGGCAAGTCATCAGGGACACACTTGATATGAGTATATACTCAGTAAAGTGATGCTAGTATTGTGAACAGAACTCCTGTGGGCAGTGGCTGGCTTCCTTGTTCAGATGAGGCAGCAATACTTCACACAGTGAAATCCTAAACAGTCTTTGCCAGCCTGTGAGCTCAACATGTGAAATGGCAGTTATTACTACTGGATGACGATATGTCGTTTTTTGTTCATGGCTGATACCAGTTTCCAGATTCTAAAGCAACACTGTCCGATACTGGCTACCGATACTTTAGTGGCTGATCCAGGTGCAGGTTTCTATCGTTTTCACCAATCTCTATGTTACAAAGTTATGAGCAGTTAATGTCTTTGTGTGTTCCTGTGCATTTTTCATACAGAGGGATGTCAGCCTGAGCCATAGACCTGATATATGAGTGGACAAAGCTAATGCACTAGCCGCCACGTGCCAAATAGGAAGTGCGCCAGGAGGCTGTTCCAGCTCCTTCTGCCCCTGGTTCCAATTCACTTACATCAGAATCTTGTCGCCCCTCTCTCTGTAACTGCTGCAGTGAGCCTTGTCATTTTGGTCTTAAATGTTTGTATGAACCCGCTCTACATGAGCCTGAATTATTTTTCACTATTTTGTCCATCAAAAAAAATCCTCTCCGTCACACTCGCTTAGTCCACTTCTTTATACAGTCTATGGTCTGGTCAGACTCCTTCTGTCCTCAAGCCAGATTCAGACAGAACTGTGCTTATTTCAGTGACACATGTGAAGCCAAAGAGCTCACTGATCACTCATCATCACAGGCAGAGCAGTGACATATCCATAGAAACCAGCAGGAAACAGAACCTCAAACAAAAAGTTACACAGGAATTAAATTAACGGAATTAAAATCCAGTTTTCAGTCTCTTCTCTGGTATTGATGAGTACTTGAAGCTATAGTATTGAAATCATTATCGAAACTGAAAAAACTGGATCAGTGCATCTCTATTTGAAACCCATATTTTCAAATTACGTTGTCTACAATATTAGTGACAGTTGAATGTAGTGTTTTCAAAGCTTTTTCATGCAGGACTACACAGTGAGTGCCTATCAGATCCTGTTTATATAATGCACATGAGTCCTTCGTGTTTACACATATGTACAAGTCTCCAGTCCTCGTCCAGGCTGAAGTCCACGGCTCGCGGCCCAGTCTGGGTGTTCTGTGTGGGGCCTTGTCAGGTGGAGAGGTGGTGGTGGTGGTGGTGGAACATCTCAAGAGCCCCTGAAAAATGCATGAATGTAGCTCACCTCACCGAAACTCTTCTTGAATTCCTCCTAGATCTGAAAGTAAAAGTTAAACATGCGCTTTACATCAAGGAACCAACTGAACATTTCAGACAGAGCGTTCACATTTCCACGGAGACAGATTTATCCCTTGTCACCCTCACCAACCCTTACACCCTTAGATAGTCATACAAGGGTGGAAAGTGAATGAATGAAAATATCATAAGACAGCACAGACCACGTGAAAAAGAAAATGTAATTTGAACTTAGAAGTCTCAGATCTTACCAGTGCTATTCTGCCTCCTGCTCCCCTGCACAGATATCCTTACTTTCCGACGCTATAACTAAATACTCATCCCTGAGGAAGAGAAGAAAAGAGAGGAGCAGAGAGAGAACCGGGGAGAGGAGGAGGTCAGGAGAGACAGCCAAGACAAGTTCAGTTTGTGGAAGAAAGAAGATGTCATTCTGCCCATGCACAGGCAGAGGTCAGTAGTACTCATAACATTTCCTTGAGTAACTTTTTAGAGAAATTGCAGTAGTCTTCGTGCTACATACTTTTACTCCTACTTGAGTAAAATTTGGATTTTAGTAACTCTGTACTCACGCGCTCTCTCTCAGGGCCTCCTCTCCAGCGGCTGCAATCTTCCGGTAACAGTAGATCATCTCCACCAAGAGCCAGAACTGTAGCCCAATGATGGACACATACATCATGACCTCGGACAAGATGGACGCCATTCCTCTGGTCACTGCGGCACAGGAAGTACAGAGGGAGGGCAGGGGCTTGAAGTTTGAACTTGAACTGCCAGTGTTTTTATGTGTGTAATTACAGTAATTATGGAGATGTTAAAGCCAACTCTGAGCGGGCTTGCATCTCCACAAACCTGACTCCTACTTAGCTTGGAGGAGGGCCACTTGTTTCCATGTAAATGTTGTTCCTTCGGCTATATCTTCTGCAGTGTGACGTAAAACATATCTGCCTCCATGAAGAATGGTTCGAAGTTTGGTTTTAACTTTCCATTTCTATGGATTCTTGTGTGACATATTCATTCATATTCATAGATGAGGTCAGTAAATTTGCAATTAAACAGCAAATGCACTATAGAAATCTGACCTGTCCTCCGGCTCAGTTTTAAACTATAGAGAATGAAGAAAATTGTGATGTCTTGTGAATGCAACATATGTGAGACTGAAAGAAGCCTGTAGTACTCTGGGTACACACTGTCGTACTATGGGGGGGGTCATCATTATTTCATCTTTACAGTGTTTCTTCTTACAACCTCTTAAATATAACTGATATATATCTGCATTACTATATATTTATATTTTATTTTTACTTGTTTTATTTATGTTTACTTTTCTTCATATACATTTATATCATTATGGCTTATTTGACACCAGTCTCTTGTGCTGTTTGGTACTTATTTTGCATTTATTATTACCATTTATGTTTTTACTTTGAGATTGTGTAAGTGTAAGATTTGGTCTGGTGCCCACTTACATTTGGGCACCACGTGGAGGTGTACAGTCTTGCTGGCGTTGGCCTGGTGCTCGTAGTTGCGGTATATCAGAGTCCTCTGAAACACACAGCGGTATGTGCCCGTGTCATTGTAGGTCACGTTGAGGATGTAGATGGAGCCGTCCTGAAGGTCACGAGTGTTTTTGCTCCCATTCCAGTCCAGGCGATCGTAGAACCGCTGGTCATTGACCGTGCCCATTTTGTCATCGTACGAATACAACTGTAAGGTAAACAGTACTATATATATATATATATATATATATATATATATATATATATATATATATATATATATATATATATATATATATATATATATATATATCAGTAAATGTCAGTAAATCTACATGTGACAAAAGCTTGGCAATATGAAATGATCAGAAGATTTGTGGTTTTTGAACTGCTCCTTCAGATATGAACACATCTATAATGATGAAACCAGTGCTCTATAGTGCTCCACTGTGTTTTTAAACTCCATACCCCTTCTCTAGAATCATTTGGATAATTTCAGCCCTGGAGATTACCAGTCTCTACTGAACAAAAGGTAAAAGGGAGCTGTTAAATTGAAAACCGGAACACAGTATTTTGTGCTTTGGAGATGTAGGCAGACTAATAAAACAGGGTAATGAATGAAATAAAACAAAACTCCAGGTATGTTTTTGATGAGATAACAGCATTATAGCATATCTTGAAGCTCACAAGCATCCATTCTGTGTAATATAGGAGCTTTAAATATGGACTTTCTTGCTTAATAAAAGTTGATCACATGATCCTATAATTGCTGAAATGTACACGTCTGTCATGTAGTTCTCTGTCCATTAGGTGTCAGTGCACATGATCTTAATTGGAGGAAAAGCCTCTCCACGGCAGCACTTTGCACACTGGATCTGCTTTTGTAGGGGACCTCTGGCCTCCTGCAGAATTAGCTTAGCGCACACACACTTTTATAATGGGAAGCTAATAGCCTCTTTGGGCTAATGGTTTGTGCGTGGCGGAGGACTGCTTAGGTATGCCAGAGCTGTAGACACAAACGCGAAAACCATGTCATGAAATATGCACAAGAGCTTTCAGTGGTGAGAAACTGCAGTCTGACTGAGAACACATTATATAACACGGTGTCTCATGTTATTTACATTAAAGCTCCTATATTACACAAATGTGGCTCTTGTTAATTTAAAACCATGTTATAATGTTGTTACTCATCAAAAACATCCCTGGAATTGTGTTTTGTTTCCATCACACTTTTATTATTAGTCTGACTACATCTCCAAAGCTCAAAATGCTCTCTTCCACCTTGTGAAGCAGCAGTTTTCAAGTTAACAGCTCCCTTTTACCTTTTGTTTTGTAGAGATTGGAAATTCCAGGGCTGACATCATCCAAATATTTCTAGTAAAGGTGTATAGAGTGTAAAAACACAGTGAAGCACTTCCTGTGTTACTAGATGACATCACAAGGTGGATGTTTTCCATTAGAGAGAAGAACACAGCCAAGATATGCAGGATTTGTGAGTTTTTATTTATTCATTTAATATTTTACCATGTAAGTCAATTGAGAACAGCTTTTCATTTGTGACTTTTCTGAGTTTTAGCAGTATAACAGTTATTAGCCTTGGAAGTGTACAAATCAGGTATCAGAAATGCACTTCCTTATCTCCTTTCTCATGTGTTTTTCAGTGGAGCTAATACATGCGGTCTGGGAGGATTTACTTACTTGTACACTACAGACCGGTGTCCCTAATACTCTCTGTTTTTCAATCAATCAAATTACTTAACATATCCCTTATAGGCAATTCAACATGTACACAGAGGGTCCACAGTCTGGTCACCACTTCCTCTCTCAGGTCAAACTCAAACAGCTGTACTTGCTTGTCTTGTTGACCACACAGTGAATAGTTAAAAGGTCCCATATTATGCAAAACGATTCTTGTGAGCTTGAAACCATGTTATAATGTTCAAAAACATACCTGGAGTTGGGTTTTATTTCATTCACACGTTCGCGTAACCTTTTATTATTAGTCTGTCTACATTTCCGAAGCGCACTATCATGCAGGTAAACGACTCAAGTGCAACACAAAGAATTACAGGCAAACATAAATCTTCTCTAATCGAAAACAGACTGGGTAAAAATGCAAAAACAGGGAATAATTCAGAATCAGATAACACAGAATGCCCAATGGCAGCAACAGGATATGTTCATATACAGCGCTGGAGAGTGGCTCTTGACTGATCAACAATCTGGCAAAGACTGAATGGGCAGAGGGAAGATATACAGTATAGAGACTTCCCTGGAATGATTAATGAAAGAGTGAACACAGGAAAAACAGGGAGGGAGCAAAAGATGGACTGGATCAGGCTGGAAAATGGAGCCAGACTGGGGATAAACATGTACCGAACACTTAAAATACTTCAGTTTTCTCAACATTCTACAGTGCGCCTTATAAGCCAGTGCAAAGTATGTATTAATTCTGGTTATGCTTACTGACCTCAAACCAACTTTATGTAGTCCACGGCGCTCAAAAATCTGTCAAAATGTTTTAGTACGACTTTGTTAAAATACGAAGCCGCACCGCATGATGGACTGTCGGGGCATTACAGCTCCCTTAGTCAGGAGTCTCGCGGAGTGATGCAAAATGTACTTCAATATAATATTGTGGTGTGTATGAGGTCCCCAAAATGACAAAATGCTGTTCCACCTTGTGATGTCATGAAGCAGTAGTTTCTAAGTTAACAGCTCCTTTTACCTTTTGTTCAAGTAGAGATTGGCAATTCCAGGGCTGAAATTATCCATAGGATTCTAGTGAAGGTGTATGGAGTTTAAAAACACAGTGGAGCACTTCCTGTATTACCACATGACATCACCAGGTGGAACAGAGGGATTTCTGTTTGAGCAAAGAACTCTAAATATGCAGGCTTTGTGTGTTAAACATGTGTGAATGAAACAAAACACAACTCCGGGTATGTTTGTGATGAGGAAACATTATAACATAGAACATAGCGTCATACGGGCCTCTTAATCATTGTAAATTTACTTTTACTGTATTAACTAAAGGACATTAAAGTCATCAGATAGAAATACACACAAAAATATACATTGTACTCACTGGGGAGAACTCTGTCTCATCTGATGCCATGAATTCCCACTCCACAGAGGCCACGGCCTCCACCTCCCCTCTCACCTTACAGGAGATACAGCCCAGCTTAAAGCCCTCATGGGCGACCGCTTCCGTGTCCGAATCCACCTCCACGCACGCTCCATGGCACTTCCACGCTACACAAAAACCAAACACACAAGATTAGACGCATAATTCATCCCGTAGTACTTCCCCCATCCGTTTTGATTCAAAGGATGGTCGCTGAGCTCTGGCGATGTTTTTTAGTTGTATTATTTTTTTGCATTCGAGCATTTGCAGGCAATCGTCCGCTAACAGTCGACTACATCGGCATTAATGTTGCTGTGTGCGTTCCGGTATTGCTCGTTACATGCAAGTTTATTTCTGCTCGTAATTTCACTTGTTTTGTTTCAGTTTTGTGGGTCGAGTTCAGATTTCGTTTTCGGTGATAGGTTGCGTTCACTGCATTCTAGGATTTGATGTTGGAATTTCAGGTGGAGGGCAGGGGACAGAACATACTCAAATGTTAAAACTGATCAATTTTGTTTCAACTCACAATTGTATTTTTGTGTTCTTTGAAAAATGCAACCACTTTTTAGAAATTAAGTTTTATGGGCATATATCATAGACTGTATAATGGGCATCCTGCAAGTGGCCGTGTTCCAAATAGAAAGTGAGCATGGGCGCCATTTGGCTCCATTGACTCTGGCTCCATTTCTCTTTCTATTGAAAAAAAACACCACTTTTCTCTCTGTAACTGCCGCTGTGAGCCTTGTCGTTTTGGTCTTAAAATATTTGTAATAACCCTCTCAACATGCTCCTCGTGATTTTATGTCACTATGTTGTCCATAAATCAAGATATGAACATTAATAACAGATGCTTTCTTTCCCTGAAGTCACTCCTACGAGCATTATGCTGCTTTTGTTTATCCATCTGACTCGGACTCGGACTACTGCAGTAATACGAGTGACTGAAATGGTCATTTAAACCACCAAAGCTTCCAAACACAATGAAAACTTCATACTACAAGTAGCATTGGGCGCAGCCGTCTTGAATTCTATCTCGGAAACCTTGCTCGGCCTCCTCCGGCCTCCTCCGAGTTCCAAGTTGTGCCGTCCAAGGAAAAGAGGCGTGCCAGTGCGTGTCGCTAGGCAACATCCTCGGATTTCTGAGTCAGATGGATAATGGAACACAACATTAGCAACAGGTTTGATTGACAGCGTTGCTAAGATAAGGGAAAGGGCATGTATTTTCAACACACTCGCTCTGGATTGGCTCTTTGGCTGATATACTTGCTCGCATTTCCAAATACAGATCTTGGCTCCAGATTAGTCACTATAACTGCTAGCATTGATTAGCTTCATTTGGCTGGAGCTAAATGCAATGGATTTCATCACACCATGGAAATAACTGCATAGGGTATTGCTGTCTTAGTGCTGTCTCGAATTGGACTGGTGGCCATTCATTGGTACTACAGCGGAAAAAATCCCTCCTGCCGGAAAGGATTTTTTAAACCAGAGATCGCAGTGTGATTACAAACTGGCCGTGTTTGGTTGACAGGGCAACTATAGCTTTCAGAAAGGTTGAATTTTTCACCTATTTTCAGATCATAAACGTTTTCTCAACTCAAAATCCTTCAGTTGTCTTAAAAACTGCTCTTTAATCTCACGTCTTTATACAGTCTATGGATATTACCCATACACTTGGTCAAATTGCAGTTAAAATCACCTGACCTCCAGCTCAATTTGGGATTATTGACTCTTGAATGTCACATGAACACAACCTAACGTGAATTTGGCTGCTGTTGAAATTGAGCAGAAATAAAGAGGTTTGCAGTGAGCAGTATTACATTGTATCTGCATTGTATTTCATTTCAGTTGCATTCTGAATTTCGGTTTCTGAGGTTTCAATTCATATATAGAACCATGACTCTATATATGCCATCATGACATACAGGTATCGCAGTGGGCGGAGTCACCTCAATGTGGGTGTGTCCAATGGGCGGTCTCAGCCAATCATAGTCAACTGGGGGAGTTTTGAATTGTATGGAGGAGGGGAGAGAAGACAGAGATTGATAGACAGTATTGTTTTTCACACTGTTATTGCACTACTACTGCTGATTCCAACGCAGTAATTCAAATACTGGGCTACACAGAGAAATATATAAGGAGCAAAATCAGATTGAATAAAGAAAGGATGATGCTGCAACGAAAAGAGGGAGAGGCAGAGAAGAGGGGGGAGGAGAGGAAAAGGTTAGTGTGCAAGAAATTTCACTATAGGCAACTACAGCATAGATACAATACAAAAACTGGCATTCAGATGGATAAAAGATAAAGATAAAGCACGGTGACACAGGATGTACTGGCTTAGGGTGACATTTAAAAACGCTAACATATTCAGACTTCATAATGTATTGAACTCAAGCGCTCAAAGCAGTTTTTCCTTTGCATAATTCAGACGGAAGTTGGAGTCGTCAGCAGTTATGTAAAATGTTCCATCTCTATTACCAAATGAATATAGTCTTGCCTATAACAACTAAATATGACTAAATTCTCTCACAAGTTTGTAATTTTTTCCTTTTATTTTGTATGTCTCCATAATTTTTTGTTATTTATTTATATATTTTTTATTTTTTTATTTTTTTATTTTATTTTATTTTATTTTTTTTGCCTTTTTGGTTTGGGGTCCATCACCTGCTTGTTTCTATGGATACTGTATGTCATTGCTCTGGCTGGAATGTTCCACAGTATGACATTGAGCAGCTCTACTTTACATTTATTAAACTACAGTTGGGTTTACAGCTCAAAAATACCTAGAAAAACAGATCTGACCTGTAACTTGGTTTGGTTTGGTCTCCATGACGATAGAAAGCTTTAATACCATACTGTGAAACATTCCAGACAAAGCAATAACATTTCCATGAAGAAAAGCATTTGACAAACCCCTGGCCAGTTACACAATGTACCTTTAATAAAGCAGAACTACACAATTGAGAAATAAAGCGCCCCCTGCAGCTCCCTTATGAGAATACACTGACTCAAAAGTGCATTTTTATAGATTTTTTAAATTTACTTTTATTTAACTAGGAGGTCCCATTGAGATTCAGAATCACATTTTCAAGAGAAAAGGTAGTAAAAGGTAGAAATAAGTAGTATAATCGCATCCAAAAACATATACTGTATAATGTTGCCAGATATTTTAAAAAGAGCCAGTGATTCCCCCACATGGACATGGACTTAAAAATATATTTAATAAGGTAAAATGTTGCACAGTTCTGCTTTAATTTCAACACATAAACATAGCTATAATCCCCTGTCAGTAAAACAATGTGGAGTTTTTGACCATTTTTTTTGCGTTAAATGGCAATGATTAAAAGTCTATATTGTTTATGTTCAGGAAATCTATATTGAATTGCATTTTATTTGATTTTAATTAGATAAAATCAAGTTTAAAATTGTGACTGATCAATATGCGGAAATATGTGATATTATTGACTGCATTCGATAAAAGTTAAGACATCAGAGCAGTACTTCCACTCTCCTCTATGCCTCCCCACAATATTCCCACCAAAAATACTGTAATAGGGTGACTAGACGTACCTATTTGGCTAGTTTTGAATCCTGTGTCCTCTTTCCAAGCAGGTTAATCCAAAACCATTCATTTGTCCTAATTTTATACAAGAAATGTTCCTTGCCCTACTTTTGACTGATTTGATACACGGCAATAGTAAAGAGGGGATTATACTGTCATTTGTTTTACTAAAATACAAAAAAAATGCTTGAAAATGACCAGGCAGAAAAAGGCAAAACAAATACACAGACCGAAGTCCCTCAGGTTACACTGAGCCACAAGTAGGTCTTGAATTTTCACTATTTTATTTTTACCAATCTGATGTGTCCCAGTTTTGAATTTTGAATTTGGTCACCCTATATTGTACACTAGATTTGAATATTACTTCTCTTTTTAATTTTTGCTCTGCTTCTGGCTTGGTTTTCCTTCTTTTGGACACCACAAGGACCTATAGCTTAAGGCAACATCATTTCCATCTGAGGAGCTGCAATCAGACTCTAAATAAAGCCCCAATCATTGAGTGTGCAGCTGCAGCGCCTGTAATTGGCCTGTTGGTGTCTCTTATCGATGTGAGTGCACGCATGAGCTAATGGTAGGATGCAGCTGTCAGCGCTAATCCACGTGCTAACAGAGGTCAATCAAAGTCAGACAGAGACACAATCGTATAAACTAAGATTAGCAACACCAGACCAAACAGTTTGTGCAGCCGTGAGGTTAATCAGAGATCAGGTCAGGCAAGAGGTCATTTAAAATAACAACGACAGAAAACAGATACTGTAAATCTAAGTAAAGCTCACTGTATTTTTGAGTGGATTGGGGGGATTAAGGATTAAAAAAGTCTTAAACTAGTTTTAAATCTTCAGTTAACTTAGACATAATAGACTTGTAGCTGAGTTTGTAGCATTGCTGCCTCAGCAATAAGGTTGGGGCTTTATGAGTGGAGTTTGCATGTTCTCTCCATGTCTGAGTAGGTTTCCTCCACACTGATTGGCTTTTCAATTAAACTCTAGTCCTGAATAAACCCTAGACTTTAGCTCAAGATCTGTCTAAAAGCCTTAAATTCAGAGTTTGTGGAATTTCTCTGTAACATGATCTTTTTATGGATCACATAGCTGGAGGTAAACCCTGCACAGCAAGATGGATTCTCATGATATTTGAGTTCACAAACTCAGGAGAATCCATCTTGAGATATTCTCACTGTACAGATGGACGGGTGAGCCAATCACAGAGCAGCTCTGAGGTTTGTGCAGAAGATGAAGCACCCCAATATACGAAAACAAACATGGTGGCAGCGACAGACGTGCTTCAGTCAATTTTAGCATCAACATGGACTATTTTGTTTGTGAAAAATGTGCAAAAGATAAAAGCTTTGTGCTTTTGTAGACAGGGAAGATGTTAGCTCTTTTCTTTGGATGTAACTAAAGTCTGATTTTTTTTTAAGTTTTTGCTTTTGTGACACTTCAACCAATCAGATTCAAATTGTCGTCATGACGTCCTGCATTTTCCCAAACGCTTTCAGCAGGAGCCATTCCAGATTGATAAATGTGCCCCATTGCAGCTACAATAGTAGTTTACCATGACCAAGTATGGAGTGAATGAATAATGTATGGAACTGTAAAGTGACTGAGCATCTGGAAAAGTGCTATACAAGATGACTGCATTATTATTATTATGAATACACACATCTTTATTTATTTTCTCTCAGTGTTGCCCAAATATAAGAAGCCAAGACACCTGTGATATAAACACAATGAGATTAGAGGCAGCGCCAGCAGCAGGAGGGAGTGGATTGCATCATCACACATAAACAGAGAGGGCAGCATCAGCACGAGGAGGACACTGCTGACACATGGTTAAACACAAGCTCAGATGGACAGAACAGGACAGCGCAGACAGACACAGAGGACATGCGAGTGGACAGCACCGGGACTGCTCAACCCAAGACCGCCGCCGTCCCCTCTGACAAAATGCTAATCCACCATAATCTCTGCGGAGGGGTCAGGATTATGAAGCACGTAATCCAGACTTTCCAGGTTGATGTGTTTTGTTCGGACATATCAGTAATTAAAACAGGCAAGATGAGCGGAATAAACACAGATGAGTCTAGACTGTGATGTGCAATGGGGGAGGAGTAAATGTTCTTGAAATTATTTGATCTGATTATTAATTATTCTGATTTTGAAACTATATATTAGGCTAAATTGGCGGCACGGTGGCCAAGTGGCAACACTCAGGCCTCACAGCAAGAAGGTTGCGGGTTCGATCCCCGGGTTTCCCCTTTCTGTGTGGAGTTTGCATGTTCCTCCTCGTGTCTGGATGGGTTTCCTCCGGGTGCTCCCGTTTCCCACATCAACCCAAAAACATGCCCGCACCCCTATGAACTAACATCAAGAACCATGTTGTCCACCCTCCTGTGGCCTCACCACCTGCAGAGTGGTTCATAGGGGGGTCAGGTGCTATGAGTAGCGACCCAGCCAGATTAAGCGGGAGAAGATGGATGGATATTAGGCTAAATTCTACAAAATCTGAAGATTATTTGATTCCATCTCCATTAAACTGTGGAATAGGTCAGTTGTAACCAGCAATATTGTACTAAAACATATGAGAAACTGTATTATTGTTTTAGGAATAATGTAATTGTAAATACTGGAGCCCTAATCAAATGCAAGCACTCAAGTTTCTATATAACATACTCGGGTCAGGTCTCATTTTCACAGCATTCAATCAAATTTCCATTGTTTTCACTCAAAATAGTTAGTAAATGTGACAACATGGAGCAGATCTGAGTAAAACGTGGCTACAAAACTGTAGCACATATGTTTTTCTCAGTATATGGGCAGACTCCAGAATTCCCTCACTGAGCTGAAAAGGCTGCACTAGCACTGATCAGTGTTTGGCTGCAGGTTTCGGGGTTTAGGAAGTGAGGATTCAGATCAGAGAGAGTTCTTTTAAGTTCAAACCAACTGAATTTCATACAATTTGACGACCCAAATGAGTGATTATATATAATTTTAATAGATTATATACTTGCTCTGCTTTTAGACTGGATAATTGTCTTGAGAACCAAACACACACACATACATACATACATGCATACATACACACGTACATATATATACACACACACACACACACACACACACATACAGAATGATGGCATACAGAACCTGGGGAAATGCCAAGCTTCAGTGACATTTCCCTGGACACCACAGAGTTTTTCCACTGCCTGATCACACTCTGCTCTCTGCCAGCTCTGCCCGTTTGACTAAACATCTACAGCCAAATTTATCAGACTCAGTCCTCAAAGATAAGCTCATAAATCCACTCGTATATAAACAGAAAGTTGCGTTTTCAGCATAAATATTACACTGAGTTCCTTGACAATTCTGAACACTTTTATCTGTTTCTGTGCTTCTTCAACTGGTCCTGTTATGTCATTTAGAAATCCTCAAAGACAAGTTTAAAGGTGCACTGTGTAGCTTTTTGGTTGGTTGTCTCTATGGATATATCATTGCTCTGCCTGGAATGTTCCACAGTATGACATTAAACAGCTCTACCTTACATTTACTCAATTACATGTGGTTTTATTGCTCAAAAATACCTAAAAAAAAAAAAAACAGTCATTCTGATGATGACTGGGGTCGCCTCTCCACAGATCTGACCTGTAACTTGGTCATGCTTGGTCTTTATGCAGATAAAGTCTAATGCCATACTGTGAAACATTCCAGACAAAGCAATAACATCTTTGAGTTTGACTTATCCTGCATTATTTCGCATTGGAGAAAATTATAGTTTTCACCTAAAATCTACAGTAATTTTAACTTAGTTTGCCTAAAATTGACAAAAATGACTAAACCAGTGTGCAAATCAAACATCATATACACAGTTTAGTCGCATAAAAGCAGATTTTGTGTTTAGTCGCGTTTTAATTCATCTGTTAATTCATATTTCAACTTACAATGAACAAAATATCAAATGAGTAAGTTAAAAATCATAATATGTCTTCTTCAGTGTTTCGAAATCGAGTTAAAAAGCCAAAAATGCTCAATATTAAAAGGGGAAGAGCAGAGATGGCCAGAAGCCCGTGTCCGGCACATGTCTCTGCTGATACTCCCACTGCTTTGTTTGTGTGAGCTCCTCCTGTTTAACTCCAGCACAGACGGCCACACAGACTCCATATGTTTACAGTGCGCCACTATTGAACCGCTCAGAGGTGTCAGGACTGGTCGAGCACAAGTCACTATATTATGTTTATTATAAGTGAAATAACTGGAATTATTTGAGTTCAGATTATGGAGGGCGGATTTTACTTCTTCTTTTGGGTATTGACTTTAACGCATAATATATTTAGATCATCTTGTTACCTTTTATTTGTTGTGAAAATGCTATATTTGCTGAAAACTATAGAAGCCTATTTCCGCCAGTAAAAGAAAAAAAAAGGTTATGTTAAGCCAAAATTATGAAATAAAAAAGTTATAATTATGAGATAGAAAGTTTAAATTATGAGATAAAAAGTCATAATAATGATTTTAAAAAGTCAAATAATTATGACTTTTTTATCTCATAATTTTGACTTTTTATCTCATAATTTTGACTTTTTTATATCATAATTTTGACTTTTTATCTCATAATTTTGACTTTTTTATCTCACAATTTTGACTTTTTATCTCATAATTTTGACTTTTTTATATCATAATTTTGACTTTTTATCTCATAATTTTGACTTTTTTATCTCACAATTTTGACTTTTTTATCTCATAATTTTGACTTTTTTATCTCACAATTTTGACTTTTTTATCTCACAAGTTTGACTTTTTATCTCATAATTTTGACTTTTTATCTCATAATTTTGACTTTTTTATCTCATAATTATGACTTTTTATCTCCTAATTATGAATTTCAATATCATCATTTTGACTTTTTCTCATAATTTTGACTTTTTTTTATCATAATTTTGACTTTTTATCTCATAATTTTGACTTTTTCTCATAATTATGACTTTTTATCTCATAATTATGACTTTTTATCTCATAATTATGAATTTCAATCTCATAATTTTGACTTTGTTATCTCATAATTTTGACATATTTTTTCTTTTAGCTGGAGGAAATAGGCTTCCATAGAAAACATCAAATTCATGTTTCCCTTTCATTTTTGATGCTCTGAGCCCCCTGACCTCTTTGTCTCTGCGCTAAGCCACTCCCCCTTCAGAGCGCTATCTCTCAGATTTTCTATACCATATTTTGTAGTTTTAAACCGTCCCCAAGTCAAAATTTAGCAAAAAATTACAACCCCGTCCTCAGACTCCCCAACAAATATTTTTTTATCCTCAGCTAGAGCGTACTTCAAATGTACTTCTGATTAAAATTTGATCACAATTTGCTTCTAATGAAATTGGATTAAAATGTTAGATTGGTATGGCTATAGGGACTTCTCACTGTAGGATTATTTTACATTTTATAACTTAAAAAAAGTGTTACTGTATATGTGGGTGAATAGAAAAATGACTCCAGATATGATGAACGCCATTCTGAAAAAGAACAAAAGCTGCTGAAGCCAATGAGATCCTCCAGCAGCAGCTCTTCTCCCTGTTTGTCCTCAGATGTCCTTGTCTTCTCTCTGGCTTTTTTCTCTCACCTTATCACTTCTCTCTCCCCTTTCAATTCCTTGTCTATTTTCTTTCTCTTTTCTCCTCTCTTTCTCTCTATCGCTTCTCTCTTCCCTTCTTTTGTCCTTGTCTATCTTATCACTTTCCTCTCTCTCTGCCCCTTTCTCTTTCTTGTCTAGTTTCTCTCTCTCTCCTCTCCTCTCTCTCTTCTATCCCTCTTCTCTCTTCTTTTGTCTTTGTCTATTTTTGGGGGTAACAGTAGTTCAGTTGCTTGTGTTTGTCCAGCGCAGTGCAGTCGCAGCTCCCTCTGATGAATACTGTTATTGTGTCCTTGGGCAAGACACTTCACCCACCCACCCCCCAGTGTCTGTGTACACTGAATATGAGGGTGAATGGGTGAGCGGTTCCTTGATCCTGTATAAAAATGTGACCATTTACCTCTTTTCTGTCTCTCTCTCTGTCTTTCTCGCTCTCGTCTATTTTCTCTCTCTCCTCTGTCTGTCCCTCTCTCTTCTCTCTTCCTTCTCTCCCTCTCTTACTCTTGTTTATTTTCTGTCTCTGTCCCTCTCTCTTTTTTCCCTCTGTAACTTTTGTCTGTCTTCTCTCTCTCCTCTCTCTGTCCCTATCTCTTCTCTCCCTTCTCTCTTGTCTATTTTCTCTCTCTCCTCTCTCTTCTCGCTCCTTTCTCTCCCTCTCTTTCTCTTGTCTATTTTTTCTCTCTCCTCTCTCTGTCCCTCTCTCTTCTCTTTCCCTTCTCTCTCTCTCTTGTCTATTTTCTCTCTCGTCTCTCTGTCCTGCTCTCTTCTCTCTCCCATCTTTCACTCTTGTCTATTTTCTCTCGCTCCTCGCTCTGTCCCTCTCTCTTCTCTTTCCCTTCTCTCGCTCTCTCTTTTGTTCCTCTGTCCCTCTCTCTTCACTCTTCCTTCTCTCACTTTTGTCTATTTTCTCTCTCTGTCCCTCTCTCTTCACTCTTCCTTTGCTCGCTCTTGTCTATTTTCTCTCTCTCTCTGTCCCTCTCTCTTCACTCTTCCTTATCTCGCTCTTGTCTATTTGCTCTCTCTCTCTGTCCCTCTCTCTTCACTCTCCCTTCTCTCCCTCTCTTACTCTTGTCTGAAAAGACTCACTCATACACAAGAGTGAGAGTCTTTTCTCTCACTCTTGTGTATGTTCTCTCTCTCCTCTGTCTGTCCCTCTCTCTTATATCCATCTTTCACTCTGGTCTATTTTCTTTCTCTCCTCTCTCTTATATCCATCTCTCACTCTGGTCTATTTTCTTTCTCTCCTCTCTCTTCTCTCTCCCTTCTCTCACTCTGGTTTATTTTCTTTCTCTCCTCTCTCTTCTCTCTCCCTTCTCTCACTCTGGTCTATTTTCGTTCGCTCCTCTCTCTTCTCTCCCTTCTCTCACTCTGGTCTATTTTCTTTTTCTCCTCTCACTTCTCTCCCTTCTCTCACTCTGGTCTATTTTCTTTCTCTCCTCTCTCTTCTCTCTCCCTTCTCTCACTCTTGTCTATTTTCTCTCACCCCCGTCACTTTATCTCTCCTCTCTTTCTTTCTGTCTCTATCACTCCCCTCTCCCTCATTTCCTCTCTCTCTCCCCCTCTCTTCATTCGCTGATAATGTTTCTTTACTGTCCACTGTCCCTGGTGTGGTGTGTGGTCGTCCCTGGTGTGTTGCGTGGTCGTCCCTGGTGTGTTGCGTGGTCGTCCCTGGTGTGTTGCGTGGTCGTCCCTGGTGTGTTACGTGGTCGTCCCTGGTGTGGTGTGTGGTCGTCCCTGGTGTGTTGTGTGGTCATCCCTGGTGTGTTGTGTGGTCGTGCCTGGTGTGTTGCGTGGTCGTCCCTGGTGTGTTGCGTTGTCGTCCCTGGTGTGTTGCGTGGTCGTCCCTGGTGTGTTGCGTGGTCGTCCCTGGTGTGTTGCGTGGTCGTCCCTGGTGTGTTGCGTGGTCGTCCCTGGTGTGTTGAGTGGTCGTCCCTGGTGTGGTGTGTGGTCGTCCCTGGTGTGGTGTGTGGTCGTCCCTGGTGTGGTGTGTGGTCGTCCCTGGTGTGTTGCGTGGTCGTCCCTGGTGTGTTGCGTGGTCGTCCCTGGTGTGTTGCGTGGTCGTGCCTGGTGTGTTGCGTGGTCGTCCCTGGTGTGTTGCGTGGTCGTGCCTGGTGTGTTGCGTGGTCGTGCCTGGTGTGTTGCGTGGTCGTCCCTGGTGTGTTGCGTGGTCGTCCCTGGTGTGGTGTGTGGTCGTCCCTGGTGTGTTGCGTGGTCGTCCCTGGTGTGTTGCGTGGTCGTCCCTGGTGTGTTGCGTGGTCGTCCCTGGTGTGGTGTGTGGTCGTCCCTGGTGTGTTGCGTGGTCGTCCCTGGTGTGGTGTGTTGCGTGGTCGTCCCTGGTGTGTTGTGTGGTCGTCCCTGGTGTGTTGTGTGGTCGTCCCTGGTGTGGTGTGTGATCGTCCCTGGTGTGTTGTGTGGTTGTCCCTGGTGTGGTGCGTGGTCGTCCCTGGTGTGTTGTGTTGTCGTCCCTGTTGTGCTGTGTGGTCGTCCCTGGTGTGGTGCGTGGTCGTCCCTGGTGTGTTGTGTGGTCGTCCCTGGTGTGTTGCGTGGTCGTCCCTGGTGTGTTGTGTGGTCGTCCCTGGTGTGTTGCGTGGTCATCCCTGGTGTGGTGTGTGGTCGTCCCTGGTGTGTTGCGTGGTCGTCCCTGGTGTGTTGAGTGGTCGTCCCTGGTGTGGTGTGTGGTCGTCCCTGGTGTGTTGTGTGGTCGTCCCTGGTGTGGTGTGTGGTCGTCCCTGGTGTGTTGTGTGGTCGTCCCTGGTGTGTTGCGTGGTCGTCCCTGGTGTGTTGCGTGGTCGTCCCTGGTGTGTTGCGTGGTCGTCCCTGGTGTGTTGCGTGGTCGTCCCTGGTGTGGTGTGTGGTCGTCCCTGGTGTGTTGCGTGGTCGTCCCTGGTGTGTTGCGTGGTCGTCCCTGGTGTGTTGCGTGGTCGTCCCTGGTGTGTTGCGTGGTTATCCCTGGTGTGGTGTGTGGTCGTCCCTGGTGTGGTGTGTGGTCGTCCCTGGTGTGGTGTGTGGTCGTCCCTGGTGTGTTGCGTGGTCGTCCCTGGTGTGGTGTGTTGCGTGGTCGTCCCTGGTGTGTTGCGTGGTCGTCCCTGGTGTGTTGCGTGGTCGTCCCTGGTGTGTTGCGTGGTCGTCCCTGGTGTGTTGCGTGGTCGTCCCTGGTGTGTTGCGTGGTCGTCCCTGGTGTGTTGCGTGGTTGTCCCTGGTGTGTTGCGTGGTTGTCCCTGGTGTGTTGCGTGGTCGTCCCTGGTGTGTTACGTGGTCGTCCCTGGTGTGTTGCGGTGTCGTCCCTGGTGTGTTGCGTGGTCGTCCCTCGGGGTCAGAGCCTCGGTCCCTCCCTCTCTTCATAATTTCCTGTTTGTGGAGCTTCTGTGATGTTTGAGCTGTAAATCCCACAGTAGTAAACAGGTGGTGCATGGAGGACACACACCTGTGTTTGCACATGCCTCTGTCAGTGCTCCACTTTAAACACTTTTATTGACCCTGTGCTGTTTACAAGAGGATGCCTCTTACTGCGATCATGTTACACAGCTATTAAGAATAATACTGCCGGACTAAATGTATTTGTTTGATTCAGAACTATACTAATATGTTTTTTTTCATTCTGTATGTTTTTAATGCACTGAAAAACAAAGAAAAACCTGTGTCCTTGCTGTGAGCGGGCTTATTTGGCCTGGCCTCAAGTCCTGCTTGATTCCATGGAAATGTTGTCCTTTATAATGTTCCACAGTATGACATAAAGATCATCTACTTCCAAGTCTGGTTTTAACTTTCTATTTCCGTGGACTCATGCAGGTGACAAACCACCTCCAGTTGCTGACTGTTCCTGTGGACGTGGGAACGAATAAACAAATAAATGTTTGGTCATCATAGGATTTTCACTTAGTCCATGTATAAACCTGTTAAAATGATCAGATGATAAGGTGTTTACCTTTTAAAGGCGTTTTGTCTTATGCATCTCCTTGGATCTCTTTGGTAGTGCTGCCACTAACGACTAATTTTCTAACGATTAATCTCTCGACTAATTTTTCGATTAGTCAACTAATCTAAACGACTAATTAAAAAACAACAACAAGCGGTTCTAACACACACAAGTGTGTGTGTTAGATTTTCCCGGGAGGTTACCTTGTGTGTGCTGTGCGTGCGAGTTGCAAAGGTTATTGCTGTTATGTCTGTTGTGTGTGCTCATTCGACAATGTTGAACAACGATATGCACACACAATTTAACGAGTATGCATGAGCAGCATATTGCAAGGGTATTGTCAATACCTCATGCATCGTGGTCGTGCTCCCGTGATAAGCCAAAGAAGTCTTACAGAGTGTACAAACCACTCTATCACCATCTGTCCGAAAGTATTCCCAGACTTTCGAGGCTTTAGGTCTTGGTCTAGAAGAAGTCGCCACTGTTCGTGGATCCGACTCTGACCCACCGGCCGCTGCCATTTTCATACCGCTCTCAAATGGTCAAATCGGGGGAAGGGGGAAGAGAGAAAGAGAGAGACCAGCCAGCAGAGTGCGCACGGCAAATACTTCCTCAAGTTTGTTTTCTTTGGCGGTGCCATTATTTACCACTGCTGTTAGCCTTTGGTGAAGCCGAGGTTAGCCACCTCGGCGTCAACCCCGGATGTAGCCGCTGTTAGCCGCGCCGGTGTCCGCCTCGGATGTAGCTGCTGCCTGCCGCGCCGGTGTCCGCCTCGGGCGCAGCCGCTGCCCGCGGCACCGGTGTCCGCCTCGGGTGTAGCCGCTGTTAGCCGCGCCGGTGTCCGCCTCGAGTGTAGTACGACTAGTGGTGTGGAGGGGAAATACCTGATCTCAGGCAAGCAAAAGGTCTCTGGACGAGCCGTTTGAGACCAAAAATAAATAAAGGCGAATATTCGACCAAAAAAATTGTATTCGACTCATTTTCACATTCGATTACGTCGACAACGTCGAATAATCGCGGCAGCACTACTCTTTGGGTCATTTTCACTAAACATGGCAAAGAAGAGAATTCAATTTGTCAACTGGACAAAGTTTATTTGATCAAATACATTTTGCAGCTCATCCAAGCTGCTTCTTCACTTCTGGTCAGAATGCTGAAGGACACTGCCTTATATCTGCCTAAAAGTAGGATAGCGACTATGAAATTACTCTGAAACTAATACCCTACTTATTTACAGTTTCTGTTGTTAGCTCGGCCTATTGAACTTACCCTGAGTGTGGGGTCATATTAGCAGAATCATACAGGGCCATAATGGATCTTTCACACATCTGGGTCTGATCTGGCTACACCTAATGTTTTCTTAATTCATTTTGATTTAGGTTTGAGGATGGAGTTATAGATTGGAGACAGATGGAGTCTTTCTTTTTAAAGAATGGTTCTCTTTTTTCACAAAAATAGCTTCTTTAACTCCCTTCTCAAACCATTTCTTCTTTCTGGCTAATATCTGTACCTCACTATCCTCAAACAAGTGGCCCGTGGCTTTTTTCACTAAACTGTTTTATTTTGCCAATAGCCTTTTTACAATTGTACTGACTGTAACTTGGTGGGCCTTACAAAAAACTTATAGTATTTGAATGGTCCATCACTGTTTTTTCAAAGGTCATCATCCACCTATCTGAAGGTCACATTGTCCACACACCCCAAAGCCTTGTGGGATATCCTCGTGTGTCAAACAGCGGGACCATACAGGGCTCCAGTGTGTCTCCATTAAAATACTGCTCTTGTGTGTACAATTAGGGCACGACACAGTGGGCTCCTGTGATCCAGATTTGTAATAGCAGCTCAAATAGCATCAAATCTGACACGAACACACACACATACACACACACAAATCAAACTCCGCTACGTTTTCAGGTCTGCTCCACTTTGAACATAATGGACCAATCAGACGGCCCCATTTGTGTGCAGTGATGGACCAGATCAAAGTCAAAGTAGTAAAGTACTTTGATAGAAATCTTCAGTATCTGTACATTTTACATTTTGACTTTTAACTACATTTGAGAGCAGGTATTTTTACTTTCTTCTGCTCATCTCTCAAACAGAAAACACTTGGTAATGTCATGTGGTAATACAAATACAAAACTCCACACCACACAAGGACAAAACTCCATTCAATCACAAATAAATGCAGATAAAACATGCAGCTATTTAGATAATTGTGGTTGATTAAAGAAATAATATACTTTTGTTGATTTATATTTTGTTGTTGTTGATAAGTCATATTTAGCATAGCTTTGTTTCCTTCAGATTTGATTCCATTTGCTGGAAATTCCATTATTGACGTCTCTGTCTGCCAGTCAACCTTCCTGCTCCAGAGCTATTACAGCTATTATAGGAACGCGCACTACAGTGGTCAGAATTGGTTTACATCCTACCTTACCACTTAAAATGGCCTTCTCGTGACTAATGTAATTTCCATTGAGCGGCTGCAGGCTCTGTGATGGAGTGCACTTGTGGAGATGGTCTGAGTATCCTGTGGACTGAGCCAGGACAATTTGCAGACCTAAAGGCTCCTAGGACCTCTCTGCGCATGCATTAATTACACGTTCCCATAATGCACTGGGGTTATGCTTCTGTTCTGATACTGTTATGAGGAACAAACAAAGCTGGAAGGAACAATCATGACTCGGGGCACTCTTGAGAAGTTCCCGGGAGTATATTGGCTTATTGGCTTAAGATGTATTTTATTTCCCACAATGTTTGTTTATTTTTATATTGGGGAATATGTAGCATTATGATTATTGTATTAATGATTTAATATGCTCTTTGAGATCCCAATTTTAGATAATTTTAGCTACAAATGATTTTAGTTTCAAAAGGGTTTTACTGAATTATGCCAAATCATTTTTTGTTGCGCTTTCTACCATGTTATAATGTTGTCTCCTCATCAAAAACATGCCTGAAGAGGTTTTACTGTAGATCATCCATACTTGTTTTAGCAATTTAGAGTTCTCTCCTGGTGCCTATTCAAACCTTCCTTACAGTTAGCTGTAAGATTCTGTCCAGTGCTCGGCCCACAAGCCTATGTCACACGACAATTCTCTATAAATATACAAAAATGTGATACAAAACTGTACACAACAACTTGATAAACTTGCATTGTGCAGTAGTTTCATTAGTGGGAAGCACACTGATTGTGTTGAGTGCTTGCAATGGAAAGTGACTTAGCACAAAGTGCGAGGAGAGACTCAGAGAGTAAAAAAGTGATACTTAGGCTATATGGTAACAGATTGTTTTCAGAGAATATAGCATTTTCAGTACAATTAAACGTAACATGGTGATCTAAATATGTGATGTGTTAGATGTTAATATGCTACAGAAGTAAAATACCTCCTTTTTAATAAAATGATGTCTCAAAATTTCATATATTTGTGGCAGTTTCACAAAGAAGAACAGGCCACTTCTCAAGAACAAAGATAAACACATGCAAATCTCCACTTTCAAAACAAAACGCTGCTATTTTTACCACCTCTGTATTTTTTCGGAGCTCTTTGGCGTCCTCGTCCAGATGCCTCCTCTCTGCTCTGCCTTCTGCTGCATTTTCCTTCTCACTTTGGACTAATCTCGGAGCCTCCATTGACTTCCGTAGCCCCCTCTCAGAGATAAACGCCCTCTTCTAAATAAAAGCCCCATGTGTCATTATGCCTGTTGTCCGCACCAGATTGCCAGACAAAGGGCAGCTGGTGTATGGAGATAAGTGCTGTGTAAATCTGCCTTTTATGCATCTGATCATTTTTGGTGGATTTTGAACCTAAGCGAGTTAATCCACGACTGCAAAATCTCCTTAACTGTTAGTGGATGTAAGAGTCACTAAATCGGAGCGAAATGGGATTAGAAAAAATAGTAAGGCAATGTACTAACCAGTGGTGGAAGAAGTGCTCCGTTGTGTTACTTAAACATGCACTACGCAACTTTTCTGCTACCTGCTTGTCTCCGTAGAGATGTTATTACTCTGTTTAGAATGTTCCGCAGTAGAGATTAAACCTATCTACCTCAAGGGAGACAACTATAGGCTAAATTACAGCTCAGATCTGTGGAAAGGCAACCCTATTCACAGAAAAATATTGCAGTTTTGAGCAATAGAAACACCCGTAATGAATAAATTCTTGATGGGTACGTTAAATGTTATACCATGGAACATTTTAGGCAAAGTAATAACATCTTCATGGAGACAAGCAGGTGCTAGACAGGAAGAAAAGAAAGAAGAAAAGTTTCGCAATGCACCTTTAAGTAAAAGTACTGATATCAGAGCAGAGAATAAATAAAATAAAAAGTATCTTAGGCTTTTGTGAGCTACTGTGTCCAAATAATTTCCCTTGTGAATCAATAAAGTTTGTCTAAGTATCAAGTGAAAAAATCTACTTAAGTATTAACATACCTATTTAAAAATGGACTTAAAGAGTACAAATTAAAAGTATTTGGGACATATTTTGAGGTCTTATAAGGTTTCAAATGTACTGATTGTGATAAAGATTTGTGCAGAATTTTGTTAGACTAGAATCAGTACTTTAATACTTTCACTTTGTTACCTTCCACCATTGGATGCAAGTCAACAAATCACAGCGAAATTAAATTAGAAAAAGGCAGCATTTCACAAAATAAACTAAAGGCTATACTAAATCAAACAATGTTATTCAGTGATCCACAACAACAGCAGAGCATGTGAATCTGAATGACTGAGTCGAGAAGAACATCGTGTTTCCACCTTATGCCGAACCACCCACTTTTACTCTGGACTGCCACTAGTCACAAAGATACAAATAGCTCCATTTATGATACATGTGACTCCAGTAAAGGCGTTTTACCTGATTTTTACTGTGTTGAAAACATGAAAACCAAATTCAGAGTTCATTTCAGCATCCTAATAATTCACCACAATGGTTTTCTAAGCGCTTTTCACAGCTTTCAGAGACCAGAGAGGAGTTTTGGTGTGACAACTAGCATACTAACACACACACTTCCTGATTATTAGACAGTAAAATGCCTTCTAGATGCAAACAAAATGCCTCACTTTAAGATGCTGCTTATACTGTAGTCGTAAAAAGACAAATTTTGCTCACATGTTTAAATTAGAGCGATTAGAACCTGACTCACAGAGACCATCTCTTTTCAGACAGTTGCCCACAGAAGCAGTCACACCAGGACCAAACCAAACAGGATGCAGACCCATGCAAGTGTTGATCGCAAGTACTGAACCTTTCTGTATCCTGCACAGACTTTATAATACCTCAATGGTCCTATGTTACACAGAATTGACTTCTATTTGACTTGACAAAATTGAGTTTTAAGCCAAATCCTGAGTAATCCTTTATTAGTCTGTCTACCTCTCCAAAGCTCAAAATGCTCTGTTCCGCCTTGTGATGCCATCAAGCTATAGTGTTGGATTCCTTTAAATTAATGCATTTAGAATTTTTGTAATTGTTTGGGAACGTGTGGCTTGCGAGCAGCCCTATAGCTGAGAATAACATCATAACTTCTCTGAACACGGTTCCATCAGTAGAACAGACATGTCAAGGGCTGTGCGTGCATAAGGAGGATCAGAGCAGTGCATCATGGGAGGACTGCCCTGGCCTTGGCGGGCATGATGGAGACATATACAGTATGAGGAGACAAATACAAGGACAGGTCAATAACTACTTTACATGACGCCACATAAAGTTACATCAGGGTCACAAAGGCTTACATTAATGGTCCCATGTCATGTTAAATTGACTCTTGTGAGGTTTAAGCCATGTTAGAATGTTGTTATCATCTCAAAAACATACCCAGAGATGTGTTTTGTTCCCACATGCTTGAGTAATTCTTTATTATTAGTCTGTCTACATCTCCAAAGCTCAAAGTGCTCTGTTCCACCTTGCGATGTCAAGAAGCAATATCTTTCACGTCAGCAGCCTCCTTTTAGCTTTTGAAATGCTGAAATCGTCCAAACAATTCTTGTGAAGGCGCCTGGAGTTTAAAAACACAGTCTTACCACGTGAGTGTTTTCAGTTTGAGAGAACAACTCAGCCTAAACATGCAGGATTTGTGAGTTAAATGTGTGAATATTGCTGAAAACACGGCCAAAAACAGTTGCATGTTTTACCAGTACCATTTGATTTCCACTAAGTCCATGCTGATGCTAAAATATACTAAATGGATACCTAATTGGCACTTCAGATGATTCAAACTGGACTATTACCTTCATGTATTAAATATAGCAGTAGGCCTATTTATAAGTCAAATATACATCTCTTGTGAGTCTCCAAAGCAACTGTACTTTGTTCCCCATTGGCAAATATAACATGTTTTATGCATCTCTTGACATTATACATGCATCTGTGCCTGGAGCCATTTCTCAGAAGCTTATCTAATGTATCACACGATAGTCCGGGCTGATATGAGCTGACAGCACACTACAGAGAACATATGGGCTGCTTCATTATTTATGACCAATCCTTTCTGTACTACCTATAGGGTCAAGGAGGAGCAGTTAGCAGATCTAACAGCTAAAACAAACAAACCAAACTGTCCATATGTAAACTGACCTTACATAATTAAACCAGACTAGAGCAGGTCAAACCCAGTCTACATCAGGACTGAACTGGTCTGGGCTCAAACCAGGACCAAAGAAGTGTCACGTATAAAAAAAATAAGGGTGAGCGCTCCGCTAAACACCACTGCTGTCTCCACGTTTCTTATCAGTATTAGCAAAAACATATTAAAAGCTGGTCACGTGATCGGGTGTGAGCTGGAGACCTTTGTCTTTAAGAGACCACTCTGGTGAGTTTTACTGTTCACGTCACAGTAATGGTAACAACAAATGGCATGCAGTGCACTTCCTGATTATCACACAATAAAACACTCTGAGTAGATGCAGATAGCCAATGTTGGGAAGTAGCTCAACACATGTACAGAGAATAGATATTCTGTATATTATTTTTCAGTAACAGTATTCTTGTACAGTTTTTCATTTGGTAGTATTCAAAATACAGTTACTGCTCTAAAATTTGAAGGAATTAATTGTGGTATTTGATAGTAAATATGAGTACTCTGATGGGAGTCTATCAAAATATGTTACAAAATACGTTTTAAATCAGCTATTCAGTATTTTGTAACTAAATACATTTTCAAAGTATTCTTCCCATCACTGCAGACAGTACACAGATGACCTCTGATCTCAGGAGCTGTCCATACAATAAATCTGTACTGGGGCAGTACACGTGTCGCAGAATGTTCACTTACTATCAAGACACAATGCACACATTCACAAACACTGACAAAAACCTTACTGAAAATTCAAGAAAAAATACATAATGGATTTAAACCACACATTTTCAGGAGTCTGTGAGCAATACGCACGTTCATGGTCCTGTTTAGGAATTTGATTTTCAACAAAAAGGTGAGCGTGACTTACTGAAAAACTTTTGGTTAATACTAGCTAACTTTTGTTTGTAATTTTATGTGTTAATCACCTGTTGTAGCTTCTTTTAAGTCAGTTATTTCGGGTCAGATTGTGTTAAAACAAATATCAGTTTAATGTCTAACTTGAGTAACAGAGCTTCACACAGAGCAGTGCCTACAGTTAACATCACACATCAAACACATCAGCTGCAAAGTACCAATACAGTAAAACAACCCTCCAAGATTATTTTAGCTTTCACACCCATTGATCTTCTTCTGTGCTGACACTCGGGTAGGAAGCTCATGTTAAGCTTCACACTTGTATAAATAACCCCAAACAAAGCGATCTCTCAGCACTGCCCCCTGTGGACAGAGAGGAGTGACTGATCAGCTTGACCCTCGGCATATATACACAGACATACCTCCACCTGGCATCACAGCTGTTCAGACCCCTCCACACACCAACACATGTCTTTACGCTCAGACAGACAGAATAAACCCAGACAGCTGCGCCATCCAATACTAGTACTAGAGTACTTTGAATACGTATTTAGTTAAAGATGCATTGTGTAACTTTGTCTGAAATGGTTCACAGCATGGCGTTAAACCTTTCTATCTTCATGGAGACCAGACCAGACCAAGTTACAGGTCAGATCTGTGGAGAACCAACCCCACTTAAGAGTCAAAATGCAGTTTTTCAAGATATTTTAGAACTATAAAACCACCTGTAAGTGAATAAATGTAAGGTGGAGCTGTTTAATGTCATACTGTGGAACATTCCGGGCAGAGTAATGACATATCCATAGAAACCAGCAGACAACCAAAAAGTTAAACAGTGCAGTACTTCAAAGAATACTGAATACCTGCTTTAAAATGTATTTTGTAATGTATTCTGACACATGCTCCAATCAGAGTACTGCATTCTGAATACTTTAAATACTTTCACACAGAGCTGCATTAAAATTGTAGCATAAAGACGCAACATAAGATAAAAACATATTATTTGTTTTATTTATTTACTGCAAAAAAACATGCACCATCAGAGCAATGTTGTATTTTTCCTGTCTAAATCCTTAAATGTGTGATCAAATCCCACTATGTATTCCTTTAATTTTAGAAAAGTAACTATATTCTGAATTCCAAAGCTGAAAAAGTAACTGTACTAGAAGACAGTTACGCAAAATTAGTATTCAGAACATGTATTTTCAGTACATATATTCAATTACTTCAACAACAACACTGTGTACAACCAAATTCACAAAGCATAGCACTGAACACATGGAACAAATGATCTGTTTGAATCAGCCTAAAGAAATATATAGTTAGAATAGTTCATTTTACTCAATATAATTCATCTATAATCTATATTAAGTCAGGTTATCATGCTGTTACCTCATCAAAAACATATCAGGAGTTGTGTTTTGTTTCATTCACACATGTTTTAGTAATCCTGTATTATGAGTCTGTCTACATCTCCAAAGCTCAAAATGCTCCGTTTCACCTTGTGATGTCATGCAGTGGTATTTATGTTAACAGCTAGACTGGCAATTCTAGGGATGAAATGATCCAAATGATTCTAGTGAAGTTATATGGAGTTTTCCTGTATTACCACATGACATCACAAGTTGGAACGGAGTGTCTTCTGTTTGAGAGAAGAACTTTGTGTGTTAAACATGTGTGAATGGAACAAAAGAAAACTCCAGGCTATGTTTTTGATGAGGAAACATTATAAAGCAGATCAAAAAACAGCAACAGCATAATATGGGCCCTTTAATTTTACTTATCACTGATCCAAAGTGAAAAAAACATGGATATCTTTAAATAAAATAAATAAATTAATTAATTAATTAAAAAAAGACTTTATTCACATTTAACATATCTTTTTTTCAGTTTAAATATTATTGTTATGTTCTGTGAAAGTATACAATTAAAGTGCATTAAATTTTAAAAACATGAAAATAAAATATACAAAATAAGTCTTATTTTTTACGTCTTTATGTCCATTTTAGCTGCTGTTTGGTTGATTCAGTTCCACTTTCACCAAGCAATCCAGTTCACCATGCACTGCAGCCTTTTACAAATGCACATCACAAATGTATTTAAAGAATGCAGACCTTAAAAATCATTATTGCTTCACACACTACTGTGCAAAATGAGACCTCTTTGGAGCTGAATAATGTATGTAAAATATAAAATGAAGTGACAAACAGTAAAAGTGCTTAAACAAAATGGGATAACGTTCATTCACTGTTTACTGCGGGGCGGACTGGCAATCTGCAGTCTGGAAAAGTCCAGAACGGCTCCCCTGTACCCCACCCCGTCCTCAATTTTCTTCCCTGAGCTGATTTGTTGGGGGAAAAGTCCAGGGCCATTTTGGTCCCAGTCTGCTCCTGGACAACAATTTTTTTTCATCTAAATCAATTAAATTATTCAGTTCACATAAGATTTACTGAATTCTTAACAAATATGCGACACAATAAGAATTTGGAGTTAGATTTACTTACTAAAATTGGTTTGTTTGGAATAAGTAATAATTTTATGTATGCCTAAACTGAAAGATATTTAGATGTGTAAGGATTTCCACTTTCTTAACCAATAGGCTATTTACAAGAAAAAAATGTAAATAAAAAGCGTTCATCTAAAGGCTTCATCTAAACAGTTCAACGTACAACTCGCCATACATTTCACAAGATTTCTCTGTCTAGCTTTAGTTCTAGCTCTATAAACTCACACATACATCCATGAGCACAACATCACACATCAACACGGAGGACATCCCGAGTAAACAGGGGTGCATCGCCATGGCAACCCCCTGGGAACTCACCTTGAAGTGCCACGGCCAGGACCAGGCAGGGAATCAGTCGCCTCCCTCCTTCTCCCACCCGCATCCTTAAAGAGAGGAGAGAGAAAGACAGACACAAACACACCAAACTCCGGGGAGGTTCTCAAGATGTGGGTGTGGTCCGGATTGGGCGCTCCTCCTCCTCTTCTTCTTCTTTTAGTTCTTCACCTGGCAAGCGTGTCGCACACCAAAGCAAAGTGCGCGGGCTCCTTTCGCAGTAGTGTCCAGTTACCAATCTTTCCACAGGTTCAAGTTTCCACCCTTGTTCCAAGTAGGGCTTTTGTTCAACTATTTATACAGGGTGGTAGGTCAAAGCAGGCTTGGGTATTTCAGTGCTCACTGACAGGTGATCGTGTGGAAGACTGGTGATTTATAGCTTCGGCTGGATGTTCAATGGAAGACCAAGTTTGTGTAGGAAGTTTTAAATAATATTTGCTTGGGTGTCAGTTCACCTGAGCTGCTCACATTGGACCAGCTGTCTTTTTTGCTCAAGCACAGTGAGACAATGTGATGGTGTGGAAGAAGCCTGTCTTTGGTATTGAAGATATGGAAATTATTGCTTCATGTTATTGCTTTGCGTCATGGGTCGTACGGTTTATTTTGATTTTATAATTTAAAGATTCTATTTACATGTTTTGCCTGTGGAAAAAAGTGCTTCTACGCTTCTACGTGCAACCCAGCGCCAAATACATTAATTTTAAATGCGGGTGTGTTAGGGTTAAATTAACGGACGTTCCTACGGTTCAAAGCGCCGTAGACGTCTTTATCCAGTCCCGTCAGCGCTCACCCTTGCTCGGTGTGTAATAAATCAAATCCAGCGCCTGTCTTGTCCTAACGATGGATCAGGGGCGCACCGATACATCCTGGCGTCACCGATATCACCAAAAAATAAATAAATCTATCCCAAAAATATTGCGGAGACGATTACGCACGTGTGGAACTCCGAGTGTTCACATCTTCCGAAAACACAGGGGCATGAGGAGCGGGAGGAGGGGTGGAAAAAACCCCTCGATGGCTGTGACGGTGGACTGTTGACGGGATAGCATCTTGCGCGTGTGGGTGCAGGGATGTCGGTCTGGTTTGGGATGGGGTGAGAGCGCCACGGCGGGAGAGAGAGAGAGAGAGGCGCGTGGAGGAGAGAGGGGAGGTTGTGATGCATTGCAGTGGAGAGAGAGACACACACAGAGAGCGAGAGAGAGAGAGGTGGAGGAGGTATGGATCCGTTGTTATAGCAACAGTGGTTTTGTGTAATGTTTCCATATTCTCAGAAAATCCCACGTGTTCGTAAACAGCGCGTGAGGTTACATAGGCCATTTCGGGTAACGGGGTTTCTGTCTTTTAACTACGCCCACTGATGGAGAGGTCCATTTTAGTCTACAGAGCGATACCGTGAGATCGATTCTGATGAACGCCCAGACTGTATATAGGTCTTCAATTCAATAAATACATAAATAATTATCTATCCATTTTCTTCCGCTTATCTGGGCCAGGTCGCGAGAGTCTAAGCAGGGGCTTCCAGACCTCCTTCACACCAGACACTTCCTCCAGCTCCTCCGGCGGGATCCCAAGGCATTCCCCGGGCAGTCGAGAGACATACCGTAGTCCCTCCAGCGTGTCCTGGGTCTTCCCCGGGGCCTCCTTCCGGTCGAACATGCCTGGAACACCTCTCGAGGGGGGCGTCCACGAGGCATCTAGAATAGATGCCCGAGCCACCTCAGAGGGCTCCTCTCGACGTGGAGGAGCAGCAGCTCTACTCCAAGCTCCTCCCGTGGGACCGAGCTCCTCATCCTATCTCTAAGGGAGCACCGAGCCACTTTGCAAACAGATTGACCGGTAAATTGAGAGCTTTGCCTTTCGACTCAGCTCCCTCTTTACTACAAGGGTTCAATACAGCAACCTCATCACTGCCGATGCTGCACCGATCCCCCTGTCAATCTCACACTCCATCCTCCTCTCACTCATGAACAAGACTCCAAGATACTTGAGCTCCTCCACTTGAGGCAGAGACTTCCCACCCACCCGGAGACGGCAATCCACCTTTTCCCGGTCGAGAACCATGGCCTCGGATTTGGAACAGCTGATCCTCATCCCAGCTGTGTCACACTCGGCTGCAAATAAGCCTTTATACAGTCTGCGAATACCAGACTTTATTTTGGCTATTAGACCTATCAATATCTTACAAAACAGCTTCAGAACCAACACAATTAAAATAAGCATTTGTGTAGCTTATTAGAAAAAAAAAATAATAATAATAATAATAAAAGTTATAATCTGTTAAAACAAGTTAAAGGTGCATTGTGTCAAACGCTTTTCTCCATGGAGATATTATTGCTTTGTCTGGAATATTTCACAGTATGGTGTTAAATATTTCCATCTTCATGGAGACTGAACCAGACCAAGTTACAGCTCAGATCTGTGGAGAGGTTCAGTCAGAACTCCTGCGTGACTAGATATTTTTGCGCAGTAAAACACCTGTAATTGGTAGAGCTGTTTAAAGTCATACTGTGGAGCTTTCCAGGCCGAGCAATGCTATATCCGTAGAAACAAGCAGGTGACGTTACCTAGTGCATCTTTAGTAAAACTTTTTGATAATAATATAGGCCTAATAACATGGACCTTTTCCATTTTCAGGTCCTCAGAGTCCCACTTTCAATGACTCACTTTTTCATCAGGGAGGTTTATTTTTATCACGTTATGACCTCACTGGGAATATCCACAAAATCAAACTAAATTCAGTCTTTGAGGATTAGTATCTGCACCTGCCACCAGAGGGAGATAAAGTACAGTGGATATGGGACTTTAAAAACTTGTATTGTTGCAGGAAGATAATTGGAACATTGAGTCTTGTACACTATAATTAGGCCTGTATGTTATTGATAAAGGGTAAAATAGCTAAAGTCTGTACTCAAGTAACTTGTTACTTCAAAATAATATTAATTTACTTGTTTTGTCCTTTCAACATATAATCAACTTTTGGAGTGATGAAAAAACTTTATTTCTACCTAAACAAAATATCTATAAACACACACTACAAGAGATATTCGTACATAAAAACTATTCTGTTGATCATATAACTAATCATATTATTTTAATGGAAAAATGACATATCCACAAAGACAAATACTCGAAACAAATCCCCCCAAAACAAAACAGATTGTATTTTTAAATGTATATTTTGATACACAATCCATCTTCTCCCGCTTAATCCAGCTGGGTCGCGGGGGCAGTTTACTGCCCAATCCTCATAGCACCTGACCCCCCTATGAACCCCTCTGCAGGTGGTGAGCCCACAGGAGGGTGGACAACATGGTCCTTGATGTTCGTTCATAGGGGTGCTGCATGTTTTGAGTTGATGGGGGAAACTGGAGTACCCGGAGGAAACCCATCCAGACACAGGGAGGAACATGCAAACTCCACACAGAAAGGCCCGGGCGACCCGGGGATCGAACTCGCAACCTTCTTGCTGTGAGGCCATTAAATAAATGAAAAATAAAAAAGAATTTGAACCATGAACTATTTAAAACAATATGCCTTGTACATGCCATCAGACAGAACTTGTTATACTATATTACCATATTTTTGTCATTTTTATTCATTGATTTTAGTACATTTTTGTTTTCTCCATCTGATTTAAGTGCTTTGAAAAAATGTGTTATGTATTACAATCTGTATTATCACCATTAGATATCTGTCATACTGATGTCCTTTGATATTTTTTGGAGGCGCACTGTGTAACTTTTATAGTGAGGGGTCCGATGGAAATGTTATCACTTTGTCTAGAATGTTCCACAGTATAGACTAAACCTAACTATTATGAGGGGGACAAGCAGGTTACAGCACTATGCTACATTACAGTTCAGATCTCTGGAGAGTCGCCCCAGAAATGATTGTATTTTTGAGCAAGAGAAACACCCAAAATGAATAAATGCTAGACAGATATGGTTAATATCATAACATGGAACCTTAAATCATCTCCATGGAGACAAGCAGGTAGCCCTCCCTCCACCAGAAAAGTTATGCACTGCACTTTTAATAATCAATTTTGCATAATATTGGAGTTTCAAAGTCCAATACTCTCCATCATCACACTTAGCAGCTGATAGAACATTGCAATGGCCATAACTAAAAGGCAGACCACTTGGACCAGGATTAGCCCACCGTACAAGACCCAAGGCTGGTGATACTTCTCATCTGACGAAGTGGAGCCTAAAAAACAAAGGAAACATGCAGAACAGTTTGTACGATTCTAAAGTATTTCATATTCTGTAGCAAGTACGCTCAGCACATTCACCATTCACTAAGACGCTTTCAATCACAGCACACAGCACTTTAAACATATTTGCACACTTAAAAAAAGACATTCAAGGCTGGATTATTCACATGGGCCAGTGGCACAGAGCACCAGGGGCCCCAACCATTCACAATCAGTGAGGGGGCACCACATGACACAAACTTTAAAAAGATTTTCCATAAATTTGTATGGTATTCACTTGAAAATGTTAAATTGCCATGCATAACTTGTCATTAACACTCATTTCATCATAACAGCAATAATAATAATGATAATACTGAACAAATCAAGATTATGATTGCAGAATTTCACAAAATTGCATAATACTATGAACAGATTTGTAGTTTTGATATGGGATTTGCTCTTCCCCATTGCACAACCAAGGCAACAAGCACCCTCGCACTTCTCACCTCTGTTCACCACAAACAGAAAACGAACTCTACACTTCATATCAAAACGAACCCCACTAGAACTACAATTGTAATTATGAACTCCACTTCAGAACAAAACAAAACGCTGCTAGAAATACAATTGGGGGGGGGCACCATATTGGCTTATACGGCCCTGAAGATATTGCACATAAGTGGTAATTAAAAAGGTTTTATTGTCTTTTCATTTGCCTCTGTTGGGCCCTGGAGGAAAAGGAGCCATTATGAATTAGCCAGTTACCTTTTAAAATGAGTAGAGCAATATATATAATAATAATAATGCATCAGTTTTAAATAGCGCTGTTTTGGACACTCAAAAATGCGTTACACAGCATTATTCATTAACTCCAGACCCGGTGGTGGTAAACTGCTGTTGTGGCCACAGCTGCCCTAGGGTAGACTGAGAGAAGTGAGGCTGCCAATCTGCACCATCGGCCCCTCCGACCACCACCAACACTCACGCACACACCACTTTCTTATTAGTGCATAGTTCAGATGGTGTAATATATCTTTTTTGGAATGTTTTAAGTGTTGATGTGTCAGTTTGTGTATTTTATGGTGTTTTAATGAATGGTGTTTTGCTTTGTATTTACCTCCTTTTCTTCTCTCTAGGTCCTAAAAAAGTCCACCAGAAACGAGATCCCCCTTTTAAGGTTCCGGGCTGGACCGAGTTTAATATATTGTAAAGGGGTAGTGGCATCGGTGTTTTATTGGTTTATGGGTTTTAAAATGTACTTGGTGTATGGTTTTAGGGTTTTTTATATAGTTTACATAGTATATAGTTGGGGTTTTAATAGTGATTTGGTTTCGAGTTTGTTTTATTTTAAGATAATGTTAATATTTACCTTCCCTATTTTAGCTGTTGTTGTTTTACCCAATCAGACAGACCAGATAAAAGCCACCTCAAGTCATCGTTCTATGTTCTGCTGCTGGAGAGGAAACTGCCGCCTGTCTCCGTATTGCAGAATACACTTTTTGCACGTGTTCTTACAAAAAGTAAAACTGTGGATCACATCTTCATGCCCCTCACAGTCACAGTCAACCTGCTTTACATCCTCAAAGAGTATGCTGAAATGGGAGGTCGTGGTTTAGGTGTAAACTATGCAGTTTCCTCCCTTTCCTCTACCTTCTGATGAACAAGAAACAGTCCAAAGTTAGTTCTGTTGAGTTGACAAATGTTTGCTTTTGTTATTTTATGAAAAGTGTGTTAAATATTCGTTACCTCCTCGAAATGAAACAAAACACAACTCCAGGTATGTTTCTGAGGAGGTAACAACATTCAGCTCAGAGTCAGTTTAGTATAATATAGAACCTTTTACTTGAGTTCGTTTGGCAGGGTCAACAGTTTACGTAGCAGTTTTTACACTTCCTACAAAGTTGCTCTAAAAATGAGTGCCCTATGGTGTGTATTCATTCAGTCCTTGTGAAAATGATAGTCATAGTCTGACAGATGCTGACTGCCTATACGCCTATACATGCTCTCTTCAGCCACCTCCAGTTCCCCAAACACAACATTAAAGCAGACCTGTGATGCAAATTTGACTTTTCAGAGCGTTTACCCATGTTAAAGCTCTTTCCCTTCTCATTTACCCTCTCGAAGTTGTATTTGGAATGATTTGTGAATGTTTGAGCAATCTTTTATCACTTATTTTCAAGACATCATATTGACAATTAACCCCGGTTTTCACCGCCACCAATACAGGCCCACTTCTCTTTACTTACTTTGTTGTCTGATTTTATTTTCTTAATTTGTGATAGGTGTAGGCCAGTATATCTGACCAGTACTTACAATATTTTAATACTTTATCCCCAATGGCCTGATTTTCCTGTCTTTCTTGAGCTTTATGTTGTAAGTTCTCCATTGTGACACAAATAAAGGTTTATCTTATCTAAAAGAGCTAATATTACTCTATTTTCTGATCTACAGTTTGTTATAATGTTGTTTCCTCATCTGAAACATACCTGGAGTTATGTTTTGTTTCATTCACTACATGACATCACAAGGTGGAACAGAGCATTGGAGATGTACAGTAGACCGACCAATAATAAAGGGTTACTTAAACATGTGTGAATGAAACAAAACAGCTCCAGGTACGTTTTGGAGAAGGTAACAACATTCTAACATGTTTTAAAGCTCATAAGAGTCAATTCTGCTTAATATTGAACCTTTAATTAATACATGACGTGGATAAAGAGTCCTGCCTAAGGACAGTTCAGTTGTGAATGCCAGTCCGGGGTCAGACTACAAACTTGCCCCACGCCATATCCTTATGTTAAACCAAAACAAGTAGAGCATTTACCTGACTCATTCAGAAAGATACTTGAAGTCAACAGCTCCCCGTTAAAGCGAAGCCCACACTCATACGGAAAATGACGCCCAAGGGTGACGGTCTGGAACAGGGTGACATATTGTGAAGATGTGATGTACCCCCCCGTGGACTTGAGGATTCGACCACTCTGAGAAATGGACAGATCAAACCCTGAAAGGTTGGACACACGGACCTGGCACCGCAGCATGTTGGCGTTGAGATTAGTGGGCTGGAACAATATTTCATCTAAAACAGAGGGAAAAAATAGGTTCAAACACAAAGGATTAAAGGTCCTGTATTAGACAAAATGGATTCTTGTGAGCTGTAAGCCATGTTAGAACGCCAGTACCTCTACAAAAACATACCTGAAGTTGTGTTTTGTTATTAGTCTGTCATCTTCAAAGCTCATAATGCTCTATTCCACCTTGTGATGTCATGAAGCAGTAGATTTCAGTTAACAGTGACTTTTTATCTTTAGTTCAGTAGAGAAGTTTGTGTGTTAAACATGTGTGAATGAAACAAAACACAACTCCAGGTATATTTGTGATGAGGAAACAACATTATAACATAGATCAGAAAATACCCAATATGGGCCCTTTAATGAGACATGGGGTAATAGTTTGTGTGTATCTGTGAAATAGTCTATTATTAGTAGGCTACTTTATTAATGTTTTGGTACATATAACAATCTTTAATATTTTTTCTGTCAAAAAAACTTTCAAATACAAAAAAATCTCATGTAGAAAATATGAGTTACAGGGTATGGAACATTAGTTTAGTGTTGAATGAAGAGCGTGTCCTTTCATAACTGATACTTTGCAGCAGATAGTGTCAACATTCCCTGTGGGTGTGATGCTAACTGTAGGCACTGATCTGTCTGACTATTACCATAGAGTAGGAGCTCCGTCCCTCTCCCTCTCTTTCTGATGCTCCCCTGATTTTGCGTGGTCACTGATAATTTGCACTGGTACCTTCCTCCATCTTCCCATTGGATATGTTTTAAAAGTATGGACCATTTCCCAGATTCTGAGGGTTGCACTCGCCCTTGGTACTTCTCTGACGGGGGCCACGCGCGGGTAAACCTCAGATGGTCCTGCTCCAGAAGGTCCCAGTATAGAACAGGCTCATAGATTAATCTGTCGTCACTGGAAACTTTGAACGTACAAGGAAGAATGATGTTTTGGCCCAAGGAGGCGTTGAGGACGGACGGCTGCTCTACAGTGACCACTGAGTTAACACCTGAAAGATACGCGATTTAAGGGACAGAGAGTTTGTCTGTACGTAGTGATTAAATGTAACAACAAAGCAAAAAGTCAAATTAATTTATCTTGAATTAAGAAAGTTTTATCATGATCTGAGTAAATTTCACTTGACAAATAAAATGATCTACCAGTGGAGCAATGTTTTGTACTTAAAATATGAAAATACATCTTGTTAGAATTAAGATAAGAAAAATAACCTTGCACTTAAAATGAGAAACAAAATCTAATGTTGCTTGAATTAAGAAAAATACAATTATTCCATTGGTAGATAATTTTGCTTGTCTAGTTGAATCTACTCAAATTAACTTGAAAACTACTACAGCCTATATGAGTTTGCAGCAGCAATACACGCATCATTATATAATATAATAACAAAGAGTGCAAAATATAAATGGTAATAATACATTCTAAATAAGTAGCAAAAAAGACAGTGGAACAATGATATAATGATTGACAGGACTTCGGGTTATCCTTCACATTAGGGTGAGTTGTTGCGCAGTTGTAGGGAGTATCATCTTACCTGAAGCTAGGAGATGGATCAGGAAAATCCTTAGTGACCATTTCATTTTTAAATTGCTCAGTCCAGAAAACCTGCACACAGCCAGTCATTGTCTCTGAAAGTGAAAGTGTCTTAGAGAACAAAGTAGGGTCTACTTCCTTTTGACATGCAGCAAGGGGTCTTCTTTTCATTCTTATAGAAAAGAAGCCCAAGCAAGTAAACAAACTATAAAATAAGTTAATCATTTCATAATTTACTATAACATGACTGCATTTTCAGATTTACTTGAGATATTAAGTTGTATGTTACAACAATGGGCTTCATAACATTTTTGTAGAACTTACCATAAAACAGATTTTGATAAATGTACCATGGTAACAATTATAACTTTACATTAGGTTACATGGGACCATGGATCTATAATAATAATTAGGCCCGAGCCCCTCGTTGTCAACTGTCTTAGGGATCGAGGGACGAAGTAATTTGAATCATTTGTTAAAACTTTCGTGTCAAAGCTGACTAATTGTGACACGAGCAAAGATGGTGTGATAGCGCCCCCTGCAGGACACAATAAAATTTTGCATGGATGGTCAAAATTTTAGTTTTTCTAAAATGTACCAAATTTGGCCCAAAATTACTTTAGGTCATCTCAATCAAAAAAGCCAACATAAACCATATGGTATTTTTAACTGTGTTGCTATGGTGATGCACGAAAACTCCAATGTTATCCTAATGGGAGAGATCAGATAAATTCCCATTCATGAAAAATATTTTACTTTCACAGAATATTATCAAATTTGGCACAGTGACTCTTCATGTCATCCCAATCAAAAAAGTCAATGACAACTATATGGTATATTTCACTGGGTTGCCATGGCGATGCGTCAAAGCCTCCATGTTATCCTTATGGGAATATTTCAACAATTTCTTACATTTCAAAGTGATATAACGTCTTATTTGTTTAATTGAAGAATGTGGAATTTAGCACAGTGATTCTTCAGGTCAGCCCGATAAAAAAACCCTGGGGGCCAAAGTTGTATTTTGCATGGTGTTGCCATGGCGATGTCCCAAAATGCCCATATTCGTCAATGTTAACACATCAGCATCTCCAGTGTGTGTGGACTTTATGAGTTTAGTGACAAGTTCAGCCCAAAGCCACAAACACACAGAGACAAGAGGCTCATCAGCGCCACCCGGGGGAGCGCCGGGTCGGCTGAGTGCGACACGTGGCCCGTGAGGGCCGTTCGATGCCGCTTGCGGCTTTAATATTCATATTATACTTTCATGCATCAGACCCACAGCTTGCAAAAACAGCATTGCCAATAAATTCTCTGTAATAAAAACCAAGATTAAAGGTGTGAATGTAATTAAAAAAAACAAAGAAATATCAGTTAGTTTACTTATCTACTTATCTAGCCTCAAAATTGTATTTGAGCTTCACGAAAAGTATAATTAATAACCTATGTCTATAGATAGATAAAGTAAAAAAACTATAGTGTGCTCAACATTTCAAACTATTTGTCCATTAAAACATAAAATGTATTTTGTTAAAAATTACAAATGTCTATCATACTGTCCTGTTACTTAAAACAAAGAGTTGCAATATTTCTTTAAACCAAGCACTGATGGTATTCACTTGTATCTAAGTAGTTAGTCCATCATTTTCCAATCCTCTTTGATTCTCCTTATTCAGTGATATTCCGTGGCGAATCTAAACTTCTCCATCTCTACTTCACTTTTATCTCCAGTTGCCTTTACACATTTTAAAGGATACTTTGCAGTTTAATCACGGTGGGGGTGTACTACATATATATCTATGATGGAACGTTCACAGTTACCGTGGAGGCACAATGCCCTCATTAGCAAACACTGCAAAAATGTTTAAAGGTCTGAAAACTCAAGAAACATACGAATGGATTTAAACAACTCTCGGGAGCTTGTGATCAATACGAGCGTTCATGGTCCTGTTTACGTGTTTGATTTTCAACAAAAAAGGTGCAAAGTAAGTGCAATAAGTATTTGTACGTTTGCTCCCCCACGTGGTCAGTGATGGGAAGAATAGCCTGCTTTGAAAATCTAGGCAAATTTAGTTAAAAAAAAAACTGAATGCCTACATCAAAATGTAATTTGTAACGTACTTATTTACATGGTCCGATCAGACACTTTGGGTATTTTCACGCAGGATTGCATTTAAATTAGGCTATAGTGGAAACATGCAACATAAAAACAACTTTATATTTGTTTCACCGTTATTATGCATTTATTTTGTGCTGATCAGAAATGGAAAAATCACACATGCCCATGCATGCCTCACCCATAGACTGGCTTCACCATAATCTTCATCATCTGCTGTGCTCAAATAGGGCGAACTACATTACCCAGAAGGCGCCGCTGTTCAACTTTTTACGTCAGTACGTCAGCGTCTGTTGATCAAATTCAACATGGAGGACTGCGTAGCCGTAGAAAAGAGCCCGGTATGGATTTGTAAAAATGTTTTCCTTTTTCTCATTGATGTGACAGACTTGATTTGATGTTGCACACTTCAAGCATCAATCGCGCTAATGTTAGTTTGTGCCTTTTGACGTGTGTAAGGTTTAGATTAGTTGTTTACACCGCACGTACCAAACCTGCCTATTCATTCTTTACTGCTAGGTCATGCTCTGCTCGCGTTAGTGTAAGATTGGAAAAGAAAATAATTGTGGGTGGCTTTTTTGAAATCGCCATCACGTCTATCTTTAGGTTTAGTTTAGAATCAATTTTGCGTTTGGTGCGTTTATTTTATCTAAATACCCGTGTTACATTTGATGCTATTTTCTAAGCTAACATGCTATGCTAACTCTGTCACTGTTTACTGTGATGGGAATAGAAGTCAGTATTCTTATAACAGTGGTCTAAGCATTCTTTGTTGTTGTTCAGGAGGAAATGCCTGCAGTGTTGAACTCCAGACCACAAACTGGTCTGTCCTTCCTGGCTCCAGAACCCGAAGATCTGGAGGATCTTTACACCAGATACAAGGTAGTTTATTTTATAATGATGCAGGTGTATTAAAAATGTTATGCTATGCGCTGTTGTAGCTTTAGACTTGGACAAACTTTATTAATCCACAAGGGAAATTATTTGGACACAGTAGCTCACACTTCACAATATATTGTAATAAGAAAGAGCAAAAACATAAATGGTAATAATAAATTCTAATTAAATGAATACATTCTAAATACATTGTGTTGACTGCTTGATTTTGTATTTATTTGTGAATGTGGTTGTAACATTATTTTGTGCTCACAGAAACTACAGCAGGAGCTGGAGTTCCTGGAGGTGCAGGAGGAGTACATCAAAGATGAACAGAAAAACCTAAAGAAAGAGTTCCTCCACGCTCAGGAGGAGGTGAAGAGGATACAGAGCATCCCTCTGGTCATTGGGCAGTTTTTGGAAGCTGTAGACCAGAACACTGCCATAGTTGGTTCCACTACAGGTACTGTAACAATCAGAGGATTTTGCCACACACTGCCCTGTAGTGTTTTGTAACTTTTCTGGTGGAGGGTCCATCAAATGTTTTTCTCCATGGAGATGTTAATTCTTTGTTTGGAATGTATCAAACCTTTTCATGGATACCCAACCAGTTCAAGTTACAGGCCAGATCTGTGGAGAGGCAACCACACTCACAGTCAGAATGCCTGTTTTTCTAGATATTTTGAGATATAAAACCACCTGTAACTGAATACAGGTAAGGTAATGGAATGCCAACCAAAAAGTTACACAGTACATCTTTAACAACATCTATTAAATCTATTTTTCTATAGCCCAATATCACAACAGCAGCTTGATTGTAACACCAGTGACCTATCATCAGCAGAGCATCATATCTTCTCTTCCTTCATCAGAAAAAGAAATGTTCTGGATATTTTTTCTTTTTATGTTTTTCTATTTGGTTGAGCGCTTCTTTCATGTGTCCTACAAACTTGTGAATGATTGCGCAAACAGAAAATAAACTAATAATGAAATATGTAGTTAACAAGAAATATAACAATGGGTAAAGTTAAGTTAGTCTTTATATATTATTATAGCTAAATGTCTAGTTTGATTTGGAGGAATCAATTACACAAATCAACAATAAGAACAATGTCCTTTCTCCGACACAACCACACATCTTTATTAACAATAAGCATTTTACGTACAAAATCATGAATTTGCTTCATCTTAAAAATACATATCTACCTACAATTTTTTGCATTCCACTATTACATCAGTTCATAGATTACAAATAATGATTACAGTGGATGCTAAATAGTTTTGTGGGGGGAAAAAAATCCATCAAAATATACAAATATGCCTCCGTATGTTACTGCACAGTATGTGGTATTGCACATCATAAAACCGAAAATAAGAAGTGGACACATTGGGAGCGGTCTGATAAATAGGATAGAAGCCAGGCCAGGTTGGACTGAAATTTACTGTGACTATTTTTGTAACTAGGCCTTGACTAAACAAATCATATCTCAAACCGAGTTGTGGCAGCCTATGCACAGACCTCCTTTAATTAATTTAAATCTGAACAGAACTAGGCACTATTTTTTCTTTAGTCTGTATGTTCCACTATGTTAAAGGTGCATTATGTAACTTTTCTGGTTGAGGGTCCATCAAATATTTTTCCCTATGGAGATGTTACAGCTTTGTATGGAATGTTTTACAGTATGACATTAAACCTTTCTATCTTCAAGAAGACCAAACCAGACCAAGTTACAGGTCAGATTTGTGGAGAGGCGACCCCGCTTACAGTCAGAATGTATGTTTTGTTTTGTTTTTTTTTAGGAATTTTTGAGCTATAAAACTACCTGTAATTGAATAAATATAAAGTACAGTAGTTTAATGTCATACTGTGGAACATTCCAGACAGAGCAATGCCATATCCATAGAAACAAGCAGGTGATGGACTTCCAACCAAAAGTTACGTAGTGCACCTCTTTGAATATGGCTTTTTAATTTTCAGGACCCATCTCTTTCTTACAAGAGCACGGGCCTGTTTGGATATTAATAGAAATTGCGGGGAAATATAAAAAATTCACGAGCTGTCATTACACTTTATTTCGAAGAAATGTAGTGTCTTAAATAAATAAGTCTCATAAAAGTTTAAATATTCTGTTCAGAGCAGTGTTTTAAATGTGTAATGTGTTTTATCTCCTCTTATTTGCCATCTTTTCCTTTTAGGGTCCAACTATTACGTGCGTATTCTGAGCACCATTGACCGAGAGCTGCTAAAGCCCAATGCGTCTGTGGCTCTGCACAAACACAGCAACGCTCTGGTGGATGTGCTGCCCCCGGAGGCCGACAGCAGCATCATGATGTTGACTTCAGGTACAAATGTTCTGTCTGTTCTGTGGTAGAAGTGCCTACTGATTAAAGATGCATTATGTAACTTCTGGTGGAGATGGAGATGTTATTACTTTGTCTGAAATGTTTCACAGTATGGCGTTAAACTTTTCTAGCTTTATGGAGACCAAATCAGACAGAGTTAAGAGTCAGATCTGTGGAGAAGCGACCCCGCTCACAGTCAGGATGCCTGTTTTTCTAGGTATTTTAGAGCTATAAAACCACCTGTAATTGAATAAATGTAAGGTAGAGCTGTTTAATGTCATACTGTGGAACATTCCACACAGAGTAAGTGATTACAGTATTGTCATGAACCGGCATAACTATTGTCACTGGTAATAACTTAGCCACAAGATAAATAGGGAAATGCTGTTATATGTTGTTAGTTGAAGTGTCTTTATGCTATATGCATAATGTCATCATCTTTTTCTGTTTTTTTATCATACATCTGAATAATTTCCAGGAGAATTGACTCATCTGACCAGAAATAATACAGTAATATAACTTTCAGATGCTCCCTCCCTCTTTCTTAAAATACAGCAGCTCCCATTGTATTTTTGGACATCTTTGCATCTCAGAGCTGTAAACATTGGTTCCTTGGCCAAGTAAATGAAATAATTCATAATCACAAGTATATTTTTTTTAAATATTGTTTTCTATCAAGGCTCAACATCTTTCTGTTTGGGTAAAACATAACATCTCTATGTAACGGCTGCAGTGAGCCTTGTCATTTCAAATCATATAATTACGTTGAACCCCAAAGACTATTGATGGACATGTTGGTGAGGTTTGGGAGAAGCTGGCCTGGCTATGTTCAACCAAATTCATACTATACCCTTTTGTTTTGTTCAATATATTTTTCGGTCTGTATTTTTATGTATGTACATGTGTTTACAGACCAAAAGCCAGATGTGATGTATGCTGATATTGGAGGTATGGACATTCAGAAACAAGAAGTCAGAGAAGCAGTGGAGTTGCCCCTCACTCACTTTGAGCTTTATAAACAGGTAGGACTAATTATTTCTTCTACTACTTCTGCTTTTTATTGCCGTGTGATGGAACCATAGACTGACTTTACATTGAAATCTTGTCGCTTTAGTCTTAAAATGTTCATATTAACCCCCCTCTACATGACCCTGGTGTTTTTTTCTTTGCTTTGTTATCAGTATTTCGATAAATTTGACAGGAGCGCTATGGGTGACGTCACACACCCTTTGTCCTCTTCTTTATACAGTCTACATTGTCATTCATTTTTGCTCGTTCAGATTGGCATTGACCCACCAAGGGGCGTTCTAATGTACGGACCTCCAGGATGTGGCAAAACTATGTTGGCCAAAGCTGTGGCTCACCATACCACAGGTGAGTCTCTCTCAAATAAAGATTTCTAATTTCTCACCTAGAAAGCAAAACAATATTAAATGCGAAGGGGTGATCTAACGTTTGAGTGGTAGTGTAAAACATTGATATGAACATTGATATATGTGAATGAGACTTTTTAGTATGTTTACTTGATCAAATGACTATCTAGTTTAGATACTAGTTGAACCAGGTTAGGATCCCTGTCTAAATTTTCAGACTGTTTTGATAAGTTGTGCTCTGTGTTGTCAGCTGCCTTCATCCGCGTGGTGGGGTCAGAGTTCGTGCAGAAGTACTTGGGGGAGGGACCTCGAATGGTGCGCGATGTTTTCAGGCTGGCGAAGGAAAACGCCCCCGCGATCATCTTCATCGACGAGATCGACGCCATCGCCACAAAACGTTTCGATGCACAGACTGGAGGTTTGTGTCTCCTTTTGTTTCCAGAGTGATGTAAAATGTCTCTTGATTTTAAAGGTGTATTGCATAACTTTTCTGGTTGGCCTGCCACCTATTTGTCTCCATGGAGATGTTATTGTTTTGTATGGAATCTTTCACAGTATGGTATTAACACATTTCTATCTTCATGGAGATGAAACTAGATCTGTGAGAGAGCCTCTCACAGTCAGAACATTCAAGGCAGAGCAATGACATATCCATAGAAACAAGCAGGTGGCCATAAAGATACACTATGCATCTTTAACTCCTCTTGTGTCTTTGCCCTGTGCAGCTGATCGGGAGGTACAGAGAATCCTGCTCGAGCTGCTTAATCAAATGGATGGTTTCGACCAGAACGTCAATGTGAAGGTGAGGAAAACGATACTAGGCACTGACAAATAAAATTACAATGAGTTAAAACTTAAATTAAAAAGGAAACAGTTATAATGTGGTCCGATATATCGGAAAGTTGATTCTTGTGAGCTTTGGGGCTATGTTATAATGAAAACATACCTGGAGTTGTGTTTTATTGCATTTATGTATGTTTGAATAACCATTTATTATAGATTTTGTCTACATCTTCCACATTATGATGTCATGTAGTGGTAGTTAACAAATTAACAGCTACCTTTTACATTTAGTTCAGTATAGATTGGCAATTTCAGGTCTGAAGTTATCCAAATGAGTCTCGTGAAGGTGAATGTAGTTTAGAAACACAGTGTATCACCACATGACATCACAAGGTGGAACAGAGTGTTTTCAGTTTGAGAGAAGAACTCAGCCTAAATATGCAGGGCGTGTGTGAATGAAACAAAACACAACTCTGGTATGTTTTGGATGAGGAAACAACATTATAAGATCAGCATGTGGAGGTTTAGCTTTTTCTGAACTACTTTAACAATGGCTTATCCTCTTAAGACCTGAATTGATCGCAAATTCTTTTCAGGGAATACTGTTGTCACGATACTAAAATTTCAAACTCCATTTCGATACTCAATACAGATTTGGATACCACGATGGTCATTTAAAACACTCTTTCTTTAGACAATAGAATGTAGCACGGACCTTGAGGTTTTTATTTATCAAATACTTTACTCAAGACCTAGCGCAACCAACATGAACTTGTTCTTGTATTTAAATAAAATACTGTAATTCGACATAAGAATCTACTAAAGGTACAACAAGGCAACTAAATGAAATAATGAAACTTTTTTTGCCATTATCAACTCGTACTAGTGCAAAGGCTGAAAATAGTAGTTCAATATTTCCTTTTTTATGGTTTAAAAATGATCCAAATGTGGTTTGTAACTGTTATTTGTCATGTAAAGTACTTTTTATAATCTCATAGACCAAAATGGGATATGGACTGAACTGATCATTTGGAGCCGATATATACGATTCTTCAAAATGTTCAATATCGGAGCCATTATCTAATACCAGTGTCATATCAGTGCATCTTAGTTCAAACTGAGCCTGGCCTTTAAAGGTGCACTGTGTAGCTTTTCTAATGGAACGTCTGCTTTTAAATCTGCTCCGGGTTAGACTAGGATCCCTTTCTAAATTTCCAGACTCTTATTTGATACTGAGTGTGGAAAGTTGGAGACCGTCTGCTCCTTCGGGCTCTTCTCACAGAGCAATTACTAAAACATAAAGACACCAGCCCTCCCTCCGTCTGTCTATTTATTTTATACAAATATTTATACAGATATTCCCTGTCTCAAAACATCCAGAGGGGGTTTGTATCAGATTCAGTCACATTGTTGTCGATTGCCCTTATATCCCCTGCAGCCAGCGTCTATGAAACCCGATGCTGAGGTCTTTTTTACTTCTAATTCACTACGTTTGTATCTTTACTTTCTACTTGACTATATTTTAGATCTGGAGTGAAAAGTAAAAAGTGCTTTTCTTTTAGTTTGAGACCTTTTTCAAGCCAAAAACATAAAAGCAGCGAGAAAAATGAAATCGATTAAATCCTTTAAAATCAGTCAATTTCTTCAAAAATCACTATATTTGATGCTTTAATTATTCTAAAAAACTTTTTATTACATGTTTTAAACCGTTTTTACTTGCGTAGATCTTTTCATGTGATGCTTTTACTTGAGTAATCTTTGCCCCTGTATCTGTACTTTTACTTAAAGGCGCACCATGTAACTTTTTGGTTAGAGGTCCGTCACCTGCTTGTCTCATTGGTCATTGCTCTACTTGGAATGTTCCACAGTATGACATTAAACAGGTCTACTTTGCATTTATTCAGAGTTTATAGCTCAAAATACCTAGAAAAACAGGTATTCTGACTGTGAGCGGGATTGCTTCTTCACAGATCTGACCTGTAACTAACTGGTTTCCATGAAGATAAAGGTTGAATATCATACTGTGAAACATTCCAAAGCAATAACATCCATGGAGACAAGCATTTGGCAGACCGTCTACCCGAAAAGTTACACAAAGCACATTTTAAATAAGAAAACGGAGCGCTTTATCCACCACTGTGTCCTGAGCCGACTCTGCCTGTGCTTTGTTCAGGTGATCATGGCCACAAACAGAGCAGACACACTGGACCCCGCCCTCCTGCGCCCCGGACGTCTGGACAGAAAGATCGAGTTTCCTTTGCCCGACCGCAGACAGAAGCGACTGGTCTTCTCCACCATCACCAGCAAAATGAACCTGTCCGAGGAAGTGGACCTTGAAGACTGTATCCTTGTCTCACATCAGGATAAGTGCAGTTAAATAGTCACTAAGAACATAAATTATGCAACAACTGAGGGGGGTAGTTTTCCTTTTTTGAGCTTTAATGGTGCACTGTTACTTTTTGGTGGGGGTCTGTCACCTTGTTTCTATGGATATGTCATTGCGGAGCCTAGAATATGCCACAGTATGACATTAAACAGCACCACCTTTACATTTATTCCATTATGGGTGGCTTTATAGTTGAAAAATAGCAAGTAAAACGGGCATTCTGACTTGAGCGGGGACGTCTCTCCACAGGTCTGACCTGTACCTTGGTCTGGTTTGGTCTTCATGAAGATTGAAAAATTATATACCATACCAGGAAACATTCCAGACAAAGCAATAACGTCCTCATGGAGAAAAGCATTTTACAGACCCTCCATCCTCCCCCACCAGAAAAGTTACACAATGCAAATTTAAAGGAAAAATTGACTGATATATCAGGTCGATATTTAACCTTTTTAGCATACTGGCTATCAACCTTACATCTCCATCTCACTCTTCATGCCTAAACAAGTATTTATCAAGAAAAAATCTACAAAGAAACTATGTATTTATAAAAAGACGGATTCAATTTGTGAATCATGGGTTTAATTTGCCTTTTTACATGTAAATACCAAAAAATACCAAATCTTCAGCTAACTCACTAACTTTCAATCTCCTTTTATTGTTGTTTCATATAAATCCTTATAATCTAAATAAAATGAGTACGGTAGTCGACTAAGGCTACGTTCAGACTGCAGCCTGAAGTGACCAAATATGTTTTTTTTCGCCGCTATACGACCTGTATCTGATCTTTTAATGACGGTCTGAACGACACAGATCCAGGCCACTTGGATATGTGCTCCTAAAACCAATACGTATCTGATCTTTTGCCATGCGAGTTCACTCTGAACGGCCAAGTCGCATTCATCCGACCTACATCCGCACTAAATGCGACCTACACGCCATCAGCAAACAAGAGGTTGACTATTGTGCTGTAACAAGCACCTGTTGCGAGCCAATACAGCCCAACGCCCACCTGTTTGCTCACTGAAATACTCCTCCAAAGATGTGTGTCCTCCTCATGCTCAGTGCAGCGTCCATGTTTAGGCGACTTCCGTAAACACCGAGCTCGCTGCTGTGACATTGTCATATCCTCCAAAGCGCAGGACACTTTTGGGGCGTTTAATGTTCACACTTGAGATCACATACAAGTCACATTTAATTGGAAATGTGAACGACCTCACAAAAAAAATTGGATTTCACAAAAAAATCCAAATTGAGCATTAAGCCCTGCAGTCTGAGCATAGTCTTAGACACCACTGATCAACTCAAGACCTATAGACCTATTGATAATGTATATGGCAACCGATATTTTTAAGTCCTATTTAATTTTTTTTGTTTGTTTTTTACTTGTGCCCACTAATTACAGTAAATGCTATGCTCGTGGGTGGCTACTCCGTGTCTTCCTTCCTTTTTCGTAGTTATGTTCACTTCAACTTTCTAGTCAATGGGGAAGTTGGACTGATTTGTAAAGATGCTTTCAACGTTTTATGACCTTTCACAATTTTTATGTTTAGGGATAATTCAGCAGTGTATTATGCGTTTGATTATAGATGCAGGAATAGTGGGCTCTCTAGAGTCGCTTTATCCTCCTTGACTAAACCTCACAGATGTGGCCCGACCTGACAAGATTTCTGGAGCCGACATCAACTCCATCTGCCAAGAGGTGAGTGCACTGGGTTTGGACTTTGGTCACCGCCTTTAACAATACAACACCATAAACCGAGTGGAAATATATAGTCAAATATATTAAAACTTTGCAGTAACATCACACTGGGGGTGTTTTACATTATTTCATGTAATGTCATGCGTTACCGTGGTGACAATGCACACACTGTCAAAAGTTTTAAGTCTGAAAACTCAAGAAAAAATACAGCATATCACGGTCTTGTTAGGAGCTAGAGTGTGACTGTAATTTTATTTGAGAAGGACTCGTTTAACGACACAAACCGGCTCACCAGTTATAGTTCCAGCTAAGCCACTTCTTTATGGTCAGATTGCGTTAAAATAAAGCACAGGTGAAAGTCTCAGAAAGCCTTACAGTATCATTTGTCTAGTTGAACGTCGCAAATACAAAATACTAAAATCTACAGTTATGAATGTTGAATAAAGTCAATTTCTTATCCATACACTTTAAATATATACATTTAAACATGCACTTTAGTAATGTAAATGTCATGAACGGCAAAATGCTCATATTATACGAACCTTTGCCACATAATATTCTATTTTGTAATACATACGACGGAGCATTGGGGCCATTCATGAAGGAAAGGATATTTTTGATATGTTGAGATTAAAGTCAGCATGTCGACATTAAACCGGAAATTCCAAATATAAAGTTGAAATTAGATGTCAACTTTAAACTCGACATGTTGACATTAAACTCGAAAATGTCGAGAATAAAGTTGAAATCAAGTCTACTTTAATCTTGACATTGATTTCAACTTTATACTCAACATTTTTGAGTTTAAAGTCGACATGCCAACTTTAATCTCAACATGTTGACTTTAATCTCGTCATATCAAAAAATATTTTTTCCTTCATGAATGGCCCCAATGCTCTGTCATAAATACATGCTTATTAAACACTGATTAGATGCTAAACTGCATTTTCTTGAACTATACTTGACAGCAATGCTTAATCTGAATGAATGGCCAAGTTTTATCTGTATTTTTGTGTTTTCTGGTGGAGGCTCTGTCAGATGTTATTGCTAGACTAAGTTACGAGTCAGATCTGTACAGAGGCAACCCCGCTCACAGTCAGAATACCTGTTTTTCTTGGTATTTTTGAGCTATGAACTACCTGTTTTACTACATAATTGAACAAATGTAAGGCAGAGTTGTTAAATGTCATACTGTGGAACATTCTAGGCAGAAAAGTGACATATCCATCCATAATAACATGCAGGTGCAGGGGCATAATGCACCTTTAAAAAGAAAATATACAGTTATGAATGTGGAGTAAATAATGTAAATGTTCTGTCTATGAATGACCAAGCTTGATGTGTGTTTTTCTTTCAGGCTGGCATGCTGGCTGTGCGTGAAAACCGCTACATAGTCTTGGCCAAAGATTTTGAGAAAGCCTATAAGACGGTCATCAAGAAGGACGAACAGGAGCACGAGTTCTACAAGTAGGAGACGAGAGGGTCTAGTCCTGTTTCCATGGACATTTGTATCTGTGTGATTTGTCCCAGACTTTCACCTTTAACAGAACACAGAGCCTAATGTGATTTTAGACTCGGTTGCATTGAAACAGCACTCTGTACACACCAGTGGATCTTGAAATGTCTGGCCATAGCTAAAAAATATTTGTATCTACGTCAACTTATCTTAACATTAAAAATAAACCTTTTTTTTTTCAACAAAAAGCTGTCGTGTATTGCTGGGTTTCAGATGATATAACAGTCTATAGGCCTATAATATTTAATACAGATGGAGGTCAGCTAAAGTTAAAGGTGAACTGTGTAACTTTTCTGCTAGAGCGTCTTCATTGTTTCCACAATGAACCTTTAAAATTAAGACGGAAGATGTGAAAAGAGGTGAATAATGCATAAAATATCCTTTAAGCTCAGGCAATGTTCAGTTTGACAGTTTATTACTATTCAATTGTTGACCAGGCTGCAAGTATATTTGAGTTAAAAGGATTAAGAAAAAACAAATGATTAAAAATATAATTCATTTAATACTGTAAACCAAAAGTCGTCATTGGGAGTATGAGGTGAACGTCGACAGTTTTAAAAGATAGTGGGTGCTTGATAAGATCGTGTTTGGGTTGAGTGTAGAAGGGCGGGGACGTAAACTGAAGTCAACACTGTTTCGTTGTTCTTCTGTCGTGGACAAAAAGGCTCTCCATATCTCCTGCTTTAGGTTTGACCAGGAGTGAAAGCAGCACAGACACAGACACCTAAAATCCCTGAAAAACAAGAAAGCAAATTATACACAGTTGAACGACAAATCCACTGTCACCTGATTACGAATAGGGATGCACCAATAACGATAGTGGTGTTGAGTATCGCTGCCGAGCCAGAAAAATTGGGGTGGATCGGCTATTTATTCCATGATATTGGTTGAACCTTTTAATTTGACGTAATAAGACTATTTAAACAGGCTGAAGTAGGCCCATAATGTCTCAATATTTGAACTTTTACTTATACAAACCTGTTCTGTTGTTACTTGCAGGATAAATAACTTATTACAAAATGGATCGAATTGTGTTTTGGGGAAAAGAGGCCATTCTCCATCCTTACTGTTAATATCGGTTAATATCATTCATCGATACTAGTGTCAGCTGAAAAAACTGATCGGAAATGGAAATACCTGTGCAGCAAAACAATATAACTGTAGGGGAAATCTTAAACACCAAAACAAGCACATAGGCCTTAGGGATGGGACGAGACACAATTTTCACAGGCTGAGACAAGATACAAGATTGGGTCCACGAGAATAAGACGATACTAAATTTTTGACACAATTTGTGCTGTAATAAATAAATTGTGTAGCCCAGTTAACAGTTTTTACACATTTCATTTCATATTTTTATCATCAGCGTCGTTTTATCACTGTTTTGAAACCGCAGCTTCTCGACGAGGTGTAACTCACCCAGCACTTTACATTTGGATTGGACAAAAAATGCTAAATGTACAGATGTTTTAAAAAGTCTCACAAGATCATTTTTCTCATGTGTGCAAGACTTTGTGGAAATTTTGTCTCGTGAGATCTTGTGGCAGGAGATCTTGCCCCATCTCTCCATACAATATAACACGCAAACCCACTAGGACGACTTAAACTGTATTTAATCAATGGTGGAGCGTCACTAGTACAGTAAGGTTCCTTGGAAATTGAAATTGAAAACATTTTCCATGGAGATAGATATGTTTAATACAATAGTGTGGAAAATTCTAGTCAAGAGAACAACATCTCCATGGAAAAGAGCTTGTTTTTCTCAGATTTTCAGTGCAATAAACAACCAAAGCTACAGAGTTACATACTGTGGTTTTAATCTGAAAGTGAAACCATGACTGGAGATCATATTTATATTTTTTACGCAATCCTAAATGTGTAAAAAATAATGATAAATTGAGATTGATAATATAATAATAATTTGGAGATCTATACAGTTAGAAGTTTAAAATTATGATCTCTTTAACTTAATAGATTAGATTAGAAGAATAGTATGATAAATGTGTGTTGGTTTGAGCTAATATTTAATCCTATCAGTATCAGAATCAGAAAGGTTTTTTATTGCCATATGTGTGAACAGGTTCACAACATTAGGAAATTGCTGCAGTACTTGGAGCAGAATGTAGACAAACACTAACATGCAACAAATAAAATAGAATAAAATAAAGTAGAAACAATAAGCTATAATATAACAACAAAATTTACAAATTGCAGTGCAGTATGTAGGTAAAGGTGCATTGTGTAACTTTTCTAGTAGAGGGTCCATCAAATGTTTTTCTCCATGGAGATGTTATTGCTTTTTTTTTTTCTTCACAGTATGGCATTAAACCTTTCTATCTTCACGGAGACCAAACAAGACCAAGTCACAGGTCAGCTCTGTGGAGAGGCGACCCCGCTCACAGTCAGAATGCCTGTTTTTCTAGGTATTTTTGAGCTATAAAACCATCTGAAATTGAAATAAATGTAAGGTAGAGCTGTTCAATGTCATACTGCGGAACATTCCAGGCAGAGCAATAACATCTCTATAGAAATAAGCAGGTGACGGACCCTCATCCAAAAAGTAACACCTTTAAATACCTACCTTGGCCTCCTCTGGTGAAACCTCCACAGGTCTTCCGTGACTTGGTCGAAGAAGTATGGGCAGATGCTCAGACTGGCCTCCGCCGGGCACATGTAGTATCTGAAGTACACGTAGTCCAGGAAGTCGTCTTCACCGTACCGTCTATGTGAGACACTTGAATGCCACAGCGACTGCACCAGATATGCCAGGCGAGTGTGGGCGTCAGGGGGCCTCAGGTAGAACAGCTGGTATGTCTCTGGGTCATACTGCCAAGCATTCATAACTGAGAAATATAGCTGAGTGACTGCCAAAAATACATAAAAATAGTGAAGATAAAACAGTATGAAAACTATAGTACAACTTAAACAAATACATACAGTGCATATAATAAACGTTACCTTTGTTATTTGTTGTTTAAAGATGTGTCCTTCAGTAAGAATGATTGCGTTTGAGGTTTTGTTTTCTGTTAAAAATTGATTTCTAAAACCCTTTTGAGCATTTAAAAAATCACAAGTTAGTGGGCATGGCAAACCTCCTCCGTTGTCATAACAATTAAGCAATTCAAATCAAAATATTACATAAAGGTCCTCAAATCAGGAAGGAAGTTTGTCTGAAACTCATGTAGCCCTTTTGTAGATTTACTGATTTTGAGTCCACAAACCTGTAATATTATTATAATCTTGCATCTTAAAGTCCTTTCACCAGACGGCAGTTACACTTTTGGAGTCGAATAATGGCACCACTTTCTGAGGCTATTTTGAAATATTATAATAAATAAAATCATTTCACACACTGTTTATCTATGCTGATATGTGGTAATGTTAGAATACCTTATTTCATGTGGATAGGCCCAATAATGACCTGTATTTTTCGGAGTATAATTTACACCAGCCAAAAAATGCATAATGAAGGAAAACATGTATTAGTCGCACCGGACTATAAGGGGGAAATTAATTTGATAAAATCAGAGACCAAAAAGGCAAAGGCAAGTTATAGAAGTTATAGTAATAAAAACAACCCAATAGAGAACAATCCGTGTATCATTCGTTCATTCGTTTTTCAATATAGAACCAAAAGTAAGAAAACAAAAAAAAAAAAAAACTATTTTCTTTATTATTTGAAATGGAAACAGATAATGATTTGTTTTTTTCATTTTTGATTCATATACAGTATAGGATTTATGTATTTGTTCTATGGTCTGTCAGTGTGAAAAATGTAATATATAAGTCGCAGGACCACCCAAACCCTGAAAAAAAAAATAAATACAGTACAGAAATATTAACCATAAACCACCTAAGTCAGTGAATCAGCAATCTGACAGCCTCCCCTCCAGCTCAGTTTTATAGGATCCATATTATGCTATTTTCTAACCTGTTAGAATGTTTTGTTTTGTTTCACTCACATATATTTAATGCAAAAAACCCTGCATACTACGTTCTTCTCGCCAATGAAAAACACTCTGTTCCACCTTGTGATGTCATGTGTAATACAGGAAGTGCTCCACTGTGTCTTTAAACTCTATACACGTTCACTAAAATCATTTGGATGATTTCGTCCCTGGAATTGCCCATTTCTAATGAACAAAAGGTAAAAAGTAGCTGTTTACTTGAAAACTACAACGTCATGACTTCACAAGGTGGAACAGAGCATTTTGAGCTTGGGAGATGTGGACAGACTAATAATAAAAAGGTTACTCAAGTGTGTGAATGAAACAAAACACAACTCTGGGTCTGTTTTTGAGGAGGTAACAACATTCTAACATGGCCAAAAGCTCACAAGAGTCAGTTCTGTGTAAGATAGACCTTAAGTGAACCAGGAACACAGGAGGATTTACAGAGAGATTCTTATCAGTATCTTAGGTGTGATGGCACCTTCTACATGAGGTCATTTGGCATTAGAACTTTTACTGAATAACCAGGAGCAATTCCTGTCATTATAAACGTGATCTGGATTTAATGTGAAGCGAAACCTGCACACAAAAGCTCTGGTGTTGGTGTATGCAAATAAACACAATCACACTTTAGGCGTTAAATAATGACACCACTTCCTGAGGTTATTTGGGAAAAAAAAGGTTCATTTTTTATTTATTCATTTATACTCCTAGAATACTCTATCAACCTGTTTGGTCAACAGATCTGCAACCTGCCTCCCCTCCAGCTCAGTTTTATAGGATCCATATTACGCTATTTATGCTACTTTGAAACTATAGAAAATCTAGAATGTTCTGATTTCACATGAATGCAGATATAGTTGAAAGTTCTTGTTATAAAGGAAAATTATAACCCGATTTCCCCAATTTAAGGAAATATATTATGCACATTTTTTCTTTATTACAAAATTGTTTCTTCATCAAAAACATACCTGGAATTGCATTTTGTTTCATTCACACACAAAAATCCCGTATCTTATCTCAAACACAAAACATTTTACACTTCATCAACCTTTATTAGAATCATCTGGATGATTTTCAGGGCGAACATGTGAGTATAGTTAGATTTTCTTTGTGTTTTGGTTATTTTGGAGCAGTGTTGTGTTTTCCCTAAACATATGACAATTTATGCCTCTTTTCTCTGTTGGCAGGTATCAGATTGGACAAAAATAGGGACACTTCTTGTATAAAACTGGGACAAATCAGTGGTTTTGGATAAATCTGCTGGGACAGGGGACACTGGGCTCAAAACTGGGACTGTCCCGGGTAAATAGGGACGTCTGGTCACCCTAAACAGAGCAATTTGAGGTTTGGAGATATAGACAGGTTAATGATAAAGGATTACTCAAATATGTGTGTTTTGATGAGGTTATAATATGGCTAAAAGCTCGCATGTGACAATTGTGCGTAAGATACACTAGGACCTGGTAGGTGTGTCTAAGAGCTCCTTTGGCATTATAACCTGTAACCAACAGGCGTAGGACCTGATATCTTAATTTAATGTTTAGTCACAAAAGCTCTAATGTGTAGCCAGCAGGCATAGGACTTGATATCTGGATTTAATGTTTAATGAAACCTGTACACAAAAAGTCTGATGTGTAACCAGCAGGTGTAGGATCTGATACCAGGAATTAATGTTTACTGAAACCTGCAGACAAATGGTCTGGTTTTGGTTAATGCAATGCTTTTTAAACGTGACATTTGTTTGGAACGTTGACACTGAGAAAAGAACTGTGTTTAAGTGTAGAATTTTTAAACTTATAGACAATTTTCCCCAAAAACTTATTAGCTAGAATATATTTAACAAGAGCTCCGCCAGCGGGGCAAAATACGCCCGTACTTTGAATTATCCATCCATCCATCTTCTCCCGCTTAATCCAGCTGGGTCGCGGGGGTCACTTAGAATTAAGTTAGAATTTGTCAAACCTTGTTAAAGATGAATTGTTGGTGCAGTTTGGAAGTTTGACATTCCTAGGTGAGACGGTTGTCGAGTTAGAGCGCGGACAAGAAATTGTCCACAGACAGACGGACAGACGGACAGGCGGACAGACGGACGGACGGATAATCAATAGGGAAATCTGGCTCTTGCAGTATGAGTATGACATCATCACATTCTAGAATCGGAATTCCACCAATCAGATTGCAGCAACAGAACTTAAAGACACTACAAAGCTTTGATGTGTCAAAGCTCAAAGAAGCAGAGAATGTGGGTTGTTCTCGCTTTCAGCAGCGGAACATTTGAGAAGAGAGTTCAGATCTATGGCACGTAACATAAAAGGACAGAGATGGAAGATAAAAAGACAGAGATGGAAAGAGGCTTCACTTTCACTGTGAGAGGGCACAGAGACAGACATGTCTCTGTGCAAAGATATCCATTTTCAAATACAAAACCAAACATGAACACTGTGTTCGAGGAATTGAGGAGGGAGCAGAAGTTGTGCGATGCTTTGCTCAACGTGGCCGGCGTGCAATTCCCAGCACACAAACTGGTTCTGTGTAGCTGCAGCACATACTTTAAAAGCCTCTTCACTAACTGGTCCAGCCCTGACTGCCAGGTGTTTGAGATCTCCAATGTGTCAGCTGATATCATGAAGATTATCCTGGACTACTGCTACACCGGGGTGGTGCACATCACCCAGGAAAACCTCCAGGAGCTCTTTATAGCTGCTGACTACTTAGATGTGAGCGGCATTACCGAAGTCTGCTGTCAGGTCATGAAGGAGCAAATGTCCCCCAGTAACTGCATCACTGTATGGGGTATCTCAAACAAGTACTACTACCCCCAGCTGAGGAAACAAGCCTTCTTATACGTCCTGAAGCATTTCGAAGAGGTGGTGACCAGCTCTGAAGAGTTCTTCCAGCTCTCCAGCGAAGACCTGTGTTCAGTCATTGATGATGATCGGCTGAACGTGAAGGAGGAGACCACCGTGTTAGTGGCAGTCATCAGATGGATTGTACATGCTCCTGAGGAAAGGAACCACTACTTGGCCGACCTCCTACTAAAAGTCCGTCTGGGTCTGATCCCTGTTGATTACTTCACTCAGTGCATGATTAGATATAACCTGTTCCACTACATTCATAACTGGAAGATTGTGGAGGAGAAGATCATAAAGGTGATGTTGGATGAAAGACCTAGGAGGTACAATGCCTCCCTGCCCCCCACTCGTCTAGCCACTCCAAGGCTGCCCAGTGCGGTGCTTATGGTTATTGGTGGCTATAGCCTAAACAGAAGAAGAATCAACAGAATTGAAGTCTATGACAACTGCACCGATCGCTGGGTGGGTGTGGCTAATGATGACTGGACTCCAAGAGCCCATCACGGCACAGTGTTCCTTAATGGATCTGTGTACGTGATTGGAGGGTTTGACGGCCATCACGAGCTCAACACTACCTGCAAGTACGACCTGGCAATTCACACGTGGCAAGAAATAGCACCCATGCATTCACGTAGGTGCTACATTAGTGTGGCTTTGCTGGATGGTTTGATCTACGCGATAGGCGGGTGCGATGGACGGGACTGGCTGAAGACAGCCGAAAGGTACTTGCCAGTGACCAATCAGTGGACCATGATTTCACCTATGAACGAACAGAGGAGCGGTGCCAGCAGCACAGTGTACAATGGAAAGATCTACATTTGTGGAGGTTTTAATGGTCAACATCACCTGGCATCAGCTGAGACTTACAACCCACTAACCGAACAGTGGACCATGATAGCAGATATGTCCACCATGCGCTCTGGGGTCAGTGTCATCGCCTACGCCAATGAAATCTACGCTGTTGGTGGGTTTAATGGATATTCCTGTTTGAACACTGTTGAAGCCTATAACCCCGCAACCAACACGTGGCGCCCCCTACCCAACATGTGGACCGGGCGCAGCCACTTTGGCATCGAGGTTGTTGACAATCAGCTATATGTTGTAGGCGGGTACAATCGGGGCACCAGTGCTTGTGAATGTTTTGATGCAAGGACCGGAGTTTGGACTCAGGTGCGGGACATGGAGATCCCTCGTTCTGACCTGAGCTGCTGTGTGGTGTTTGACCTTCCCAACATGGCCGACTTTGCTCCGCTCCGCCCTCCTCCTCATGACGATTCCACTGAGGAGTAGATATGCACTCATTTAAATAAAAGCATCTATTAACTGCAAAAAAGTGTTCAGTTTTGTTGTTGTCGATTGTTTTTTATACACTAGTGACAGTAGCTCATTTGATATAGTGCTCGTCCTCTAATTTGAAGGTTGCCAGTTTGAATCCCGCTCTCAACATACACATCATTGGGAGAGTGATCAGATCCTCTGGCCCACAGGTTGGTGGTTCGATTCCAGCTCCCAAAGAAGAATGCTGTTGTGTCCTTTGGCGTGGTTCCCTGATGTAAAAGTGCTTTAAATGCATTGAAGGTGGAAAAGCTCTATATAAAATGTTACCATCAAATAGACTTTTTCCAGGTATTTAGTATGAAAAAGAGCTCCGCCAGCGGGGCAAAATACGCCCGTAATAATCAATAGGGAAATCTGGCTCTTGCAGTAGGAGTATGAGTATGACATCATCACATTCTAGAATCGGAATTCCACCAATCAGATTGCAGCAACAGAACTTAAAGACACTACAAAGCTTTAATGTGTCAAAGCTCAAAGAAGCAGAGAATGTGGGTTGTTCTCGCTTTCAGCAGCAGAACATTTGAGAAGAGAGTTCAGATCTTTCATGAAGACAAAGCTTCAAAGACTTCAAAGCTTTGAAGTGTCCACAGACAGACAGACGGACGGACAGACGGACAGACGGACGGACAGCGCCATACCATAATTATTATGGTATGGCGTATTACGTACGTATTATGGCATAATACGTCTCGTCTTACACAACGGGCGTAAGACAGGGGAACACATCCTGTATTACCACATGACATCACAAGGTGGGGTATTTTGTGTTTGAGCAAAGAGCTCAGTCTAAGTATGCAAGCTTTGTGTGTTAAAGATGTGTGAGTGAAACAAAACATCTCCTGTGGGCTCGCCACCTGCAGAGGGGTTCATAGGGGGGGTCAGGTGCTATGAGTATTGGGCAGCAATCTGCCCCCGCGACCCAGCTGGATTAAGCAGGAGAAGATGGATGGATGGATGGACAACATTATAACAGACCGGAAAATAGTGTAACAAACAAAATTACGTGCAAATTAGCAATCCTCATGGAGACAAGCAGGAGACATCGCCATCCCCCAAGTGGCCACTTTTTACTCTAAGCCTGAAATTAAATAGACCACTTTCTATCATACTGTGGAACATTCCAGGAAAGCTGCCAAGTAATAACATTTTTATGAGACAAACTGGTACCTTCAAAAACATACCTGGAGTGTGTTTTGTTTCATTCACAGATGTTTAACACACAAACACATTGAAATGATTGTGCAGTAATACAAGAAGTGCTCCACTGTGTTTTTAAACTCCCCACACCTTCACTAGAATCATTTGGATAATTTCCTTGGAAATGGCCTGAACAAAACGTGAAAGGTATCTGTTCACTTGAAAACAGTGCATTTTGAGCTTAGGATGTAGACAGACCCATATTTAAAACTAAAAGGTTACTCAAATATGTGTGAATGAAACACAACACAACTCCAGGTATGTTTTTGATGAGGTAACAACATTCTAACATGGCTTAAAGCTCACCAGAGTCAGTTCTATGTCATATACCACCTTTAAAGTCTTGTTGCAATCATGGAGAGTAGTACACTCGACTCTTCCAGCTGCACTGGGGGTCGTATAGTTACATAACAGCAATTCATTAGCCTTTCCTTCAGATTGCACGATATAACCCCTTGGATGCTCCTCCAAACTGAGACCACGCTGATGTTAGAATACTGTTCCCAATGCGAGTATCTATCTCATCACGGCCACGGCCTTGTTACTCCACCGTCATGTCGCTTTAAAGTGTGAGTGCCTCTGATGTGGAGCTCGGGAGGCCTCATCAGAGCCATGAAAGCCCGTTCGGGGGGTTCCTCTGGGTGGGCGGAGGGAGGAGGGACCGTGCGCTCTGTAGTCTCACCCATTCGCTCAATAAAACTCCGCATATCCCCCGTGGCACCCTGCGCGTCCGCTCCGCTTCAACTTCAGACAGGTCGGAAACGCGGAGAGAAGCGGGCGCGGATTCGGCGTTTTCACGAAGCCAGCGGCCCCACGGACGACTCCAGGTACGGACAAAAGCGGTACAGAATGTGCAGATCGCGGGGAGTTAAACACAACAACGTGGAGCTGGAGTTAGCTTGTTAGCCAGGCTGCTAAACCTTGAAGGGCTGTCCATACTGGCACAACCACAGCTGGATACGACCACTGGACTCCAAAGTAGCTCTATTGTTTCATATGTTCTTCGGATTGCGTTGAAACTAAGCAAGAATCGTAATTTAACTGTCGATCTTTGATTCACCGAGTAGTTAAATCTGTTTACTCAAATAGCGTTCATGTTGTAAACAATAAGTAGCTAGCGATTACTATGAAATTTCCCATAAAAGACGTTTTTACGCACAACTCTCCAGTCGGTTTAGTCTATCGTTTTTAATTTTTATTATTCGATTCTTCATTATTCTTAGCGTAAGTTAAGTTGCTTCACAAGGTTAACTCATTTCATTGTTTACACAAATATGGCTTTTTCGACTCAAAACTATCGCTAACTTCATTTAACCGCATCTATAGCAATGTTGGCGCAAGCCACGTTTTGTGTTTTTTAAAATTTCGTACAATTTTAACTGGATCGGTTAGTAAACTGCACTAAACTTTGACGAAGGGCACGCAGCGATTAACTTTGCACAGATGGGTCTTGATTTAATCTGCTCTGGGGTCTGAACAGTGGAAAGTTCTGCATCATCCCGTGGTTCTTGCGTGACTTCTGCAAGATGAGGGGAGTTTCAGGTCTCTTTTTGGGGGCTGGAAGTTTGTGGGGGTAATGGTGGTGATCCCTGCCCCCCGAACAAAGGCGGTGTGCATGGCGGTCTGGCTCTGGGTCCCATCCCCCCCTCCCTGGGAACTGTCAAATTGTGTAGTGTGGGCAGTGGATGGACTTTTAGACTGTCTTTTTTCAGGGAACCAACGTGTGTACTTTGAGACTAGACAAACGCGTGGAACAGGCTGTGTAAGGTACTGTAGACAAAACTAACCAATCAGATTGTTTAGTGCTGTTCTCACTGTTTACTGCCTCAATTTCCAGCTCCCAAAAGTTCACATACTCTCTTTCGATATTTCATTCTCTTTCAGGAGTCCAAAGATTCTCAAGAGCTTTCTAGAAAACAAGCTTACCAGAAAGTAATCATATCTTTCCTTATTAGACCATAACTTACCAGACAGCAGAATGATATGGGATATCCACGGGTAAACTATGAGCAGCAGGGAAAGATCCAGCTCACTCAAACAGTTTTCGAGCTCAACTTGTTCAGTAGGAACTAAGATATCACAGGGGCCCGTCATATTTTAAAGGAAGTACATAAACATAACCTAGCTGTGTCCCCAGATAAGAGGTACGCATGTTCAAATCTAATATACCGCAAGTCTGATACTGACAACGATTGTATTGCTGATTTATCATGAATAACAAAAACACTGGACATCTTCTCTAAACTGTTTGCTATAACGTGGTGTTTTTTTGTTTGTCATCAGAAAAGATTGCAGAAAGAGCCTCGCATGACTCTCTGTTGAGATGTCAGTTTTAATGCTGAAATCTAATCTGAAGAGTCACTTGCTAAACCCTGAAACCTACAGCTAATCATTAATTTGCACTAGTGCAGCCTCTGCTTCTGTAGTGTGTGATGGCCATATACTGAGAATGAGACAAGCTTGTATGTGTCCTCCATAGACCTGTTAGGATAATTACGTTATCAACTTCTTGTTCGTTATATGAAAAACGGACGAATATGAATATTTTTTATGGACTGTATAACTTTTTTTTCTGTTCTATGATCAGATTGCAGCCCGTTTGTGTCTATAATGAGTCACAGAAATAACTTCTGTGACTCATTATAGACACAAACTTATTCATAATTATTTCATTTTGCTATTTGTTATTGCAGCTCATGTTTTTTAACTGTATTATGCATTTAGAATAGTTTCTTTTGGCTGGATATTTCTACTTTAGAGTTATCATGTGCAAATTTGTTTCAGTATTATCGTTTATATTTTCTTCAGTAATATATCACACTTCAAAATTTTATCGTGTCGCAACTAGGTTCAGTTGTGATTGTAGTATTTTTTTTTTTTTTTACAAAATTAAGCGCACAGACTACATATAGTTAATTTAAAACATATTGTGTATTGTTTTATTTTCTTTTTAGTTATAGTCACTCTTGTTTGTAGTTGTTGAGCAGCAGTTTTGTAATGTAAACGGATATTTCTCCCCTGATGCAAAAAATGTATAGGCTTTTACCAAATCTCTCCATTTATTTTGCAATTGTGGGCATGGTAATTGTTAAAGGATTACACAGGCTCAAAATGGCTAATGGAGTTCTTGCCAACTAGAGGAAATGTTACATCATAATAGTTGTCCTCTAGGGAATTCCCTTTTCTTATGTTGCTGTGTTGTATCCTGTAGTTGAGGTTAATAAGTGCTCTGTTGTGGTAATCATTTTAAGTTTTAAGGGTTTTTCAAAAGTCTTTCAAATCAGTTCTGATTCTGTTCGGAACTGATAGCGAAAATGGAACTGATACCGAAAATGGTATAGAAACTAGATACTCGTTTGAGCAAGTATCGATACTAAAAGAGTCACATTCTCAGGACAGAAATGAACCTTGTGAATGACCTTGAGCTGTGTCAGAAAGTATAAGAGCACATAGACTAGTATACGCCCAAGGACCACTATGGAACCTACCTGGATGACTGAGGCATTCCAGATATAAGACCGCATGGTAATACAAAAGGAAGTACTAGGGTTTAATGTTGAAAATTACACTCTTGTCTAAATAAAGAGTGTTTTTAATATCTTTAGTATGGGAATCCGTATTAAGTGTGTGGAAATTAGTTGAAAATGTATAAGGTTTTTTGGCCACAGTCCCATTATTTACTTCCTACAACTCCTGTACTTAATCAATGACGTTTTGTTTTTTGGCATCAGATTAACTTCTCTCTGTGAGTAGTTTTACGCTCCTCGGGGGTTTGTTGTGGCTTTCACTTGGGAGCTTGCTACTCTGTGTAAGTAGCGCGTCATGTTAGCCGTTGCCCTCTTTTGTTTTTAGCAGCACACGAACGTAGCCAGGGCGACGGTATTATGAGCGAGTGAAGGTACAGGCCCAGAGGAGGAGAGCGATCCATGTCTCCCTCCCTGTCCCCTCGCCCTGCCCACTGTCCCGGCGGAGACAGGGCACGAGGGAGTAACCATAGAAACGTGTACCAGCTGCCCCGCCGCAGCCAATGGCCTCCGGAGAGAGGGAGGGGTTGCCATGACGAAGAGGCTGGCACGCATCCTCTTCTCTGGGCATGTTTGCACAATATTTCATTGCCTGGTCATGTTCCTTTCTGTGCTTGGGTAAGTAATCGGACTTAGCATTGCACTGATAAGAAACCTAGAAAGAAACCTGGTGGTGGTGTTTATTTGATTGCAGTTTTGTTGATGACGTTGATGAAACTCAAATTCTGCTGGCTTATTAATGGATTAAAAAAAAAAGTCCTTAGTTGCAGCTCTAGTGTTTTATGCCATGTAATTTCTTTATAATTGAATCCCTGGGTCCTATATTGTGGAAAACTTACTCTTGTGAGCTTCAAGTCATGTTATAATGTTGTTACCGCCTTAAAAATATCTAGAGTTGTTTTGTTTCATTCACACATTATTTGAGTAATCCTTTTATTATTAGTCTGTCTGCTCTGTTAAACCTTGCGATATCACCAAGTGGTAGTTTTCATGTGAATAGCTACCTGTTTACCTTTTGTTCAGTAGAGATAACCAATGCCAGGGCACAAATTATCCAAACAATTCTAGTGAAATGTGTGGAGTTTAAAAACACAGTGGAGCACTTTAGGATTTTTGTGTCTTAAATATGCCTGAATGAAACAAAACTCCAGGTATGTTTTTGAAAATAGTGTAACACAGGCCCTTTCAAAGAAATCTTAATCTGTACTGGTGGACCCTGTGGACCCAAAGACCCCAAGCACATGATTGAGGATTGGACATGACTCAACCTATATATTGATTAAAACTCAATTAATGGCATATCCCCTCCTCCATGGATACCAGACAGATAGGTTTAAATGGCTCCCTGTGCCCTTGGCCTGTGTGTTCTTGTAGAGGTACTGCTGTGTTAAGTGCTGTTCAAATTGATTGGAGTCAAGGCTAAGTGCTTTATTAAGCCTTCCTCTTTCACTGTGCATGGGTCAGATCCACACGATTCCTCATCCCTGGACTATGTTGAAGATTTTATTTTTATTGATTTGTTATGAACTGAACGGTTTGGTAAAAACGCGTAATTACCATCATTCTGAAAAGCATTGTGATTACAGTATTTTTCGGACTATAAGTTTCACTTTTTTCATGGTTTGGGTGGTCCTGCGACTTGTACTTGGGTGCGATTTGTATATTAAATTTTATGAATGGACAGAGCTAACCCGCGTAGGATCTTGTCACTCCTCTCTCTGTTACTGCTACTGTGGCCTTGTCATTTGATTCTTAAAATGTTCGTATAAACCCGCTCTACATGGTCCTGAATTTTTTTTGCCTATTTTGTCCGTCCAAAAAATCCTCTTCATAACATAGAGCCTGGCTCCAGAATCGCTTCTGTAACCTTGAGCCTCGGGAGCTTTATTTGAGTGGAGCTGAACATTTTATTAATATAACTTGCCTTTAAAGATGACTTGTCAGTTCTTTGTCTCTGATTTTATAAAATAAATTTCCCTCAAAAAGGACGATTTATAGTCCAGTGCGACTTGTATATGGTTTTTTCTTCTTCTTTACACACTTTTTGACTCGTGTGATTTATAGTCTGAAAAATATGGTAGATTTGAGATTTTGTGAAGTAATATATTTTGTGGCTCATTTATCATGTGTAGTTTTTCTTTGCAATAGATTTGAGTTATTTTTTGTTGTAATACAATATGTCGTTTCTATGGCTAATTATTTGTTGCCACTAAGGCCTTGTAATGTTATCATATATTTAAAAAAAAATGTTTATTGGGATTATCTGGCTTTAGAGTTATTGTGTCAGTGATGTGAAGTACTTTCAATATGATCATTTATCATCATCATAAGATTTCTCTTTATATATATTTTTTCTATTTCCATCGATATATTGTGCTTCGAAATTTCTAGTGACAGACATATTTTTGTTTTAATAATAGAATTAAGTTCATAGTTCACATTTTAAGCATCTCCAAAAGAATTACTTAACTAACTAAATGCCCTAAACTACAAGATTAGCAGTTTTTTTTATGTAGAATAAAAAAAGAATTTCAAATTGCTATTTCAATTGCAATTAAACCTGCAGCCCTGTTGTAAATGTTCAAAATATATTTGATTTGGGATGTAAAAGTTTTTAAGTCAAAAGTCATATGTTGTCTGAATACTTTTTTCACAATTACTTGGCAACCAGAAAAAAAAAAAAGAAAGAAGAAGATACATAGACTAAGACATGGCTCAATCACAGTAGGTCAATAATGCATTAAATCAAAACAAAACACCCAAGTACAGTCCTTCAAAGCTGAATGCGATTATTGTTTCAATGATTTCTGGTTCATTTCCCTTTTAAGAACATTATCCGGCTCTTTTGTTTACCCATGGCCAACGGCTTTTGTCTTATTTACTCACAGCGAAGAGCATGACAATCTTTGCCACTCGACCATAAGATGTTCTTTGTCCCTTTACAATAGTGCTGCAGTAGTTTACATAGACAGGCTGTATGGTCTAAAAGCAAAGGTACACTACTTCAATTTCAGGCCTGATATAATATTACATGTCATTTTCTTTCTTTTTTTCAAAGAATTGGCAAGAATTGCTCATTGTTTCTGAGCTCAGTGCTTTTGTTTCTAGTGGAGAACTTGCACACTCCATGTAGGTTCTTGAAATATATATTTTTGAGTTGAAATAACTTAAACATCTATATTCAGCAGCTTCTTTAAAGGTGCACTTTGTAACTTTTCTGATGGATGGTCTGTCAGCTGCTTCTTTCTATGCATATGCCATTGCGCTGCCTGGAATGTTCCACAGTATGACTTTAAACAGCTCTGCCTTACATTGATTTAATCACGGGTGGTTTCATGTCTCAAAAATACCTAGAAATTCAGGCACTCTGACTGAGCGGGGTTTCCTTTCCACAGATCTGGCCTGTAACTTGGTTTGGTAGAATGGTTTAATACCACACTGTGAAACATTCCAGACATAGCAATAAAGTCACACAAAGGTGAATTACCTTTAATACTTTTCTATTTAGTAAATCATGAATGGAGCTTTGGATCAAACTCCATAGAGATACATTTGCCAAAACTACCTTGAAAAATAAGCAAACGTGCATGGCAACATAAAGTATTAAACCTGTCACGATTATTACTATATAGACTTATCGTTCAATATACGAAAAATGGAACCATTATTTTACCATTATTATTTTTGGGTCAGTGTTTACTTTTTCTAGTGGGGGAGTTTTTGTGGCGGCACGGTGGCTGAGTGGCTACACTCACAGCCTCACAGCAAGAAGGTTGCGGGTTAGGGTGCATCAGTTGCCCCGATATCAGAACTTTACAACGGCCCTATACTTTTCGTGTTCCATTCGCTGAGAAAAAAATTTAGAAAAAAAATTATGAAATTCCGAGTTGATCTACCGGGTCCACATCGAGGTCAAAGTTTGGCCAATGTCCCAATGTATAAGACAGTATAGGCCTATAATCCAGCTTGCTGACCGGAACGCGAAACTGCGTGAAATTCCCATGGAAAGGCGTTCATCACAGGCGGTTGAAACTAAATTGCGAGACGCTGAAGTTGAGTTAAAGAAAACGTTCCCCCTATGGTCGCGGGACGCACAAAATACTATTAAAAATCCAGAAGACCTTGCGTTCTTGATTTCCATGCAAACAGACAGAAAAGCTTCTTTTGGTTCTCGTGATAAGGTTTTGGCTGATCAGATTGCTCGGAGAGAAGCACGAAAACAGCAGGAAATGGATAGAAAGCAAAAAGTCACGGAAGAACTGCGATCCACGTACTTGCGGGCAGAGCTTGCCAACAGCAGTGAGGATACTGAAGAAGAGGACAACCCAGTCCCAGATACTGCAGGAGCCCGTTCAGATCGACGTCATCGTCGGACTGTGCGTTCGGGTACGTCAACCTTCATACCTCACGATATTCTTCGCTCACCCCGTTTGGTTTCTCTCGCTACTCGCATCAAAATGACACCAGCTCAACAGGCAGCTTACACAAAAGTATAGTATTTCCTTTCTAAATGTTCTTAATATCTTTGATATACCAATATATGCTTGGAATTAAACATTTTTGACCTTGTTTGTCATTTCTGTTGATCTCTCATTTTTAACGATTTTTTTTTAGAAATTTCCAGAATTTTACAAGGGATGTGGACCCGGTAGATGACATTCGAATTACAAAAAAATTTACCAGGAATTTTTTCTAGTTGAATGGAACACTAAAACATTAGGGCCGTTTGCAAGTTCTCGATTTTTAAAAAAAAGGGGGCAACTGATGCACCCTATTGCGGGTTCGATCCCCGGGTCGCCCGGGCCTTTCTGTGTGGAGTTTGCATGTTCTCCCCGTGTCTGGATGGGTTTCCTCTGGGTTCCGGTTTCCCCCATCAACTCAAAACATGCAGCACCCCTATGAACTAACATCAAGGACCATGTTGTCCACCCTCCTGTGGGTTCACCACCTGCAGAGGGGTTCATAGGGGGGGTCAGGTGCTATGAGTATTGGGCAGTAAACTGCCCCCGCGACCCAGCCGGATTAAGCGGGAGAAGATGGATGGATGGATTTTGTTCTTTTTCTGTACTGTGATTAGATTTCAGATGAACAGAGTTGAATAAACAACTTCTATGACTCATTCTAGATGTATCCTCACTACTAAAACATTTCATTCTGCTGTTCATTTTCATTATTTTGCAGCTAATGTTTTTTTAAACTATATTGCATATTTAGAAAAGCTTTTTTTGGGGATAATCCTGCTTTTTGGTGGTGTCAGGGGGCTAAATTAGTTTCAGTATTATCGTTTATCGTCTATATTTTCTTCAGCAATAGAGCAATAATGTGTTCTTGTGACAGGCCTAGATTAGACCAGGAGTTGTTTAGATCTGGTGGTACTCTGAATGCCAAATCTTTTCTTTGGTGGTACTTGGTGTAAAATGGTGGAGAGCCACTGGTATAGAGTATTGTGCCTACTCCTTGGTATGGATACAGTGACTTCATGCTGGGGTTGTTCTACATGTTTCTCTATTGGCGTTTTGTTCAGCATGTCATACCATGGTGACACGATGTAGCAAACCCAGACAAAAAAACGTTTAAAAAAGTTACAAAAAATACAAAATGGATTTAAACAACACATTTTCAGGAGCCTGTGATCAATACGAGCATTCATGGTTCTGTTTAATTGTTTTTATTTTCAACAAAAAGGTGAGCGTGTGTGATTCATTTAAAAAAAAAAAGAAAAGAAATTTGAGCAGTTGTTGTTTTTCACAGGGAAGAAGATGTCGTTTTTATTTTAAGCTGAGCACAACAGAGTAACTAACTGAAAAACTGTTTGCTACTGCTAGCTAGCTTGTGGGTGCATACCATAGAACTATAATAAAATCTGAAAGATGAATCCAAGATTGCGCCATATTGTTTTCAATGGTCTGTGCTTAGTGGCGCATGTCCGCAAAAATATATGCTTACGCAGCTCAACGTGTGACGTCAAAAATGCAGTTCTGACCAATCAGAGCGGGGCTGGGCTAACTCTTACAAAGCTGACTTTTAAGCGCTTTGACGATTTACTTTTTTTTTTAATTCAGATTATAAAAAATACAGAAGAATCCCTACAAAATCCGACCTTTATGAAAGCTGTGGATTAGGGGTGGGCGATATCTCGATATTTAAAATATATCGAGATATTTTTGAAACTCGATATGAATTCTGACATATCGATATATCGCTTAATGCTTATGTTTACTTCTGGTTTCGCCGCATCGCTTGTTTTGCCTTCTCTGTGCCGCGCTCGCCTCCGCCTCCTGCTTTTGTCCCCGAGCTCCTCCGCGGAGCCCGGAGCTGGCCGTGGACTAAACCAGGACTAGGACTAAACCAGGACTAAACGCGGCCTCAAAGCCCGGGGCTCGGCCGCGGACTAAACCAGGACTAGCACCAGGGCTCTGCAGTGCGCCCATTTCACTTGCATTTGCGAGCAAATATTTCGTCGTGCGAACGTGGAAAACGAAACAGGCGCATCTGTGCGAGTGTTTCTGCAGCCACAATAAGGAGCTGCACAGACGTAACGTGACGAGTTAAACTTTCTAAATGCACGTTTCCCAGCGCGAGCGCAACCACATGACACCTCCGACCGCGCACGAGCCCAGCGTACGAGCTCCGCGTGTGGCAGATATCACTATACGAACAAACTCCGCTTCAAAACACACCCACGCCCCCTTAACCGAGGAGCGCCCCGCAGCAGGACCCACACCTGTCCCATCCACTCACAGACACCCGCGTGCCGCTGGACAAAGCGAGAGCTTTGGCTTTTGTCTTGGTCTTGTCTCGGACTCGAGCGCATTTGGACTCGGTCTTGTCATGGACTCAAGGTCTGAATACTGAGTGCGGTCATTTTTCATTAAAGCCGCTGCTGTTGCCAATAAACTCATACCAGTATGCGGGAGCGTGCGGGGCTCCTCTCTGCAGCCTGTGCCAAATGCCAAACAAATCCGTTTGTCACAATGTGCGTTTGATTTGGTAAATGTGCAGAGACTAAATACCACTTTAAAACAAGAGAATGTAACTCCAGTTTGGAATTTGAAAATACAGGTTTAAAAATCCTACACACTTTATTCACTTTGAAGCAGTTTTGTGTCAGTGGAAGTTCTCTTTAAGAAGAGGTTCTTAAACTGTGGGTGAGGGTCCAAAAAGGGGTGCAGAGTGTTTCAGTGCAGTACTAAATGAATATTAATCAGATAAAATTAGTTTTTTTGTTTTTGCAGCAGTTTGGGGGGGCTGTATTTTTTCCTGTAAAGATATCGAGATATATATCGTATATCGAGATATAGCAAAATATATCGAGATATATTTTTTGGTCCATATCGCCCAGCCCTACTGTGGATGCCCTGTCAGCTGAACATGGGCAGTTTGATTTCACAAAAAATGCATTGTGTTTCGATGGAGGATTTTACCGCTGTGCTCCACACCACGTTCACTATGTATTTTAGGCTAATTAACCCAATAACTTTATGGGAATTGCCTAACGGTGGCAAAGGGGAACATCGGGCTGGCACTGTGACTAATTTTATGTGAGAGAGACTTGAGTTGAGCTTGTAAGAGCACAAATCAGCTCATCTGTTGTACTTCCAACCACGTCAGCTCTTTCCGATCAGACTGTTACAATAAAGTCAAATTTGAGCAACAGTGTTTCTAACAGAGTAGTGCTTTCAGTTAGCTTATTGTTGTTGCAATGTTGGATGTTGGATGTTATCAGCTACAAAGTATCAGTTGTCTTTCAAAATCTGCTATGACGTCAGGTTTAACAATGCACTTAATTTCTAAATATAGCACATTAGTCATGGCATAGCCCTGTTTGTATTGAGCATACATTATTTGTTGGTCTTGGATGTGGATTAATGTAATCCCTTCATTTCAGCAGCCCTGTATATGCTATAACTACAGATGTAGTGCGTACCTTTTTGCATTTTTCCAGGCCACCTACAGCTCGAAGTGTGTTTTAATGGATTATATGGGGGGAGAGTAGTGCATATCTCCGGCAGGCTTGACGTGGTGTTTTAATGATGGTGGTGATCTAATGACTCTTGGCCTGATATAAAATCCCTGTTCTTATCTACTTAATGCAAAACTATGCGCTTCTCTGGGGATGAGCGGAAAGGAGGTATTTTACTCACGATTTACTTGAGAATAGTTAAGGTTCTATATTTTATGGTTTACTCACGTGTCATTTTGTATGCTGTAGCATGTTAAGTTACATGTAGTCACCTAAAATGATATATTTTAATGTAACCGTATAGTGTGATCTTATCTGGCTTTCAAAAAGATATTAACAAGCACCACTGGGTCTGGGCTCCCTGTGCCTTAACTTGCATATATAGGCCATATGCAAAACTTTCTCATTTTCAGTATATGGACAGGACATCCCTCATGTAAAAGCTTAGAACTCCAGAATTAGCTGCTTGTGCTGTGTCTTGAGGATTCAGAGAGAGTCCTTTTTTTTAGGTTTAAACAAATTGTATTTCAGTGTTGAACTAGGACTGGGTTATTAATGGAATTCATTCTATTAATTCAGGTTTTTAATAGTCAAGATTTAAAAAGAAAAAAGAAAAAAAAGGCTAAATCCTGAAATCGCGGATTAAGTGTACTCCTGACTTTCTTACTTGCAAAGCAGTCTTATTGTGCAATTACAATGACACATTTATACAGATGCTACGGAAGGCAGTTTACAATTAAATAAGAGCATAAGAATGAAACTGTAAAGAGCTTTTGTCATCTGAAAGACGAGCAGTCCATGCTCTCACTTTGATTAAAATAATAATCGTCCAGAGTGTCCAAAAAAAAAAGAATACAATATCACCCATCCCTACATGGAACCTGACTCGCTCGCATGAGAGACTCGCTCCATTTGATTTTGCATCACTGATTATAAGTTTAGATGAAGTGTTGGCATGTTTTGGAACTTGAACACAGCTGATGGTGTTTGAAGGACTTGGACAAGCAGAGCTGATGCATTGCTTTAGGTGACAGAGGCTCCTATCTGAAGTGCAGTGGCATGATCTTTGTTGTGGATTCAGTTACAACTACAATAATACGTCCCGTCTTATTACAACGGGCGTATAAAAATGAAATGAAAAAGGTCAGAGCGATAACAGTTTAAATAGCTTCACTGAAAAAAAAAATGCTGCTAGTGTCAAATCATTCTTTGTTACAGCTTGCGATGTTCTCTTGACTAGCTAACATGTAACAACTTTTTAACATCTGATAGCACAGTCTTTTTTTTTAATGACTTTTCAAAGACTGGTGCTACAACTGAAAGAAAATAATCCCTTTTCTGGTTTAAAATAACAAATCCAGCTATTATACACCCTTTTAAACAACTTATTGTAGTGTTATGAATTCAATCTGACTATATAGTTTATCAGTCTGTAAATTTAACTGTGTAATACTAAATTAATTCATATTTTTTAACCTTTTTAAACTACTTATCCAACCGTCTTATTGCGGCTGTGTTCTTCATATGATGTGAAACAGCTGGGACTGGAATGTCAGGACCCATTTAAACGGCGCACACGGGAACAATGTCAGATCTGCTGTGGTCTATGCGGGGCTCATCTGTTGACGGCGCTGGAATGTGTATGTAAAATGACCCCCCCCCCTCTCAATGTGCCCCCGTGCGAGTGTCATATGGGTTCAGCTCCTCTGGGCAGGTTTGGGTTTGCAGTATAGTTGACATGTATTCTATGGGGGAAAAAAAGACTTATTTAAACGCGCATTGTGTAACACTTCTGGTGGAGGATCTGTGAGCAGGGGTCGCCTCTCCACAGACCTGACCTGTAACTTGGTCTGGTTTGGTCTCCATGAAGATAAAAATGTTTAATACCATACTGTGAAACATTCCGAACAAACCAGTAAGATTTAGATTTTTAAAATTTTCTAAAATGTTTCCAGATATGAGGTAAACATGTTCAGGTCAAATATAGCTTTTACTGATAATGATTCTAATGCTGATTTATTCTTAATTGTGAAAACTTTGGATGTGATGTCAACAGGGCTCTACAGTGCGCCCATTTCACTCGCATTTGCGAGTAAATATTTCGTCGTGCGAACGAGGAAATCAAAACAGTCGCACCAGTGCGAGTGCTTCTGCAGCCACAATAAGGAGAACTGCGCACAGACGTAACGTGACGAGTTAAACTTTCTAAATGTGTCAAACATTAGGGGCAAACTCACACTAGGACTTCAGAACCTGCCCGAGCCTGGAGCCCCTAAAGCGCGGCACGCCCAGCGCGAGCGCAACCGAACCGTGCCCGGGCACGACACCTCCGACCGCGCATGACCCCAGCATATGAGCTCCGTGTGCGCCGATATCACTGATACGAACAAACTCCGCTTCAAAACACACCCACACCCCCTTAAACGAGGAGCGGCACCGCAGCAGGACCCACACCTGTCCCACACTCACAGACACCCCCACACCTGGACTTCCAGCTCCGCTAAAGCGATGGTTTTGTCTTGGTCTTGTCTCGGACTCGAGCGCATTTGGACTCAGTCTCGTCACGGATTCAAGGTCTGAATACTGAGCGTGATCATACTTCATTACGGCCGCTGCCTTCGGCAATAAACTTGTACCGGTGTGCTGGACCTGTCCGCTGGAGCTCGCGCACCCTCGTGTACCAGTGTGTATCACAGGGCAGGTGAAACATCCCACCTGTCCATCCGCCTCACATCAAATACGCCAATATTAATTCTATGTCCATGTCCGCACAGAGCAGAGCTACGGCACAGAGCAGGTGATATGTTGGCTGAAGTTTGCCAAAGAAAATGCCAAATAAATCTGTTTGTCACAATGTGCGTTTGGTTTGGTAAATGTGCAGAGTCTAAAAACCACTTTAAAACCAGTAAGAAAATGTAACTCCAGTTAGGAGTTTGAAAATACAGGTTTAAAAATCCTGCACACTTTTTACACTTTGAAGCAGTTTTGTGTAAAGTGCCAGTGGAAGTTCTCTTAAAGAAGAGGTTCTTAAACTGTGGGTGAGTGTCCAAAAAGGGCCACAGAGTGTTTCAGTGCAGTACAGTTTGTTTGGCTTATTTTAAGTCTAAATATTAATCAGATAAAATGAAGATATATTTATAAAAACATTGCGATCGTGCAGGAAAAGTACAGTCATAATTCTTTTTTTTTTGTATTAAATTTATTCAGTGTTGGTGTTGGTATGTGCAAGTTCTGCACTGTAATAATCGTTCAAAACGAAAACCTACTTGTGCCCCCATTTTTTTTTCTGTGCTCCTAAAATTTTTAACTTAGGGGCACATGTGCTCCTGAAAAAAAAAGTTAGCGTAGAGCCCTGGATGTCAAAGTTGTATGTAATTTTAGATTGCTGTTTTGGTTCTCAAGGCTGGCAACCCAAATGTGCCTCAGTGTAATTCGGGTCGCCAGTTTTGATGCTGAAATCCAGGTGGTTTTAGTGTTGTCGCGATAGAAACATTTTCAAATGATCAACTAACTTGCTATTGATTTTGATACTAAGGAATACTCGCTACTCTATATAACAATAATACTTGATGAGAATAAAAGTCACTCTTTCTTTTCGAAAGCATAGCATTAAATAATTGTACTTTCTTACAAAACGGTCTTATGTGTCCTCCAGGTTCTGTGGTAATTCCTGGGCGTATACTAGTCTACATGGTCTTATACTTGTTCTGATACAGCTCAAGATCATGGCTCAGGTTAATTTCTGTGCTGTGAATATGAATTTTAGTATCTATACTTCCTCAAATGAATATTTAGTTTCAATACTAGTTTCAGTATCGATTTTGTTTCATTCCGTTGTTTTTAAACCTAAAATGCCCCTCTCTGGTTTGAACCCTCACTACCTAAACCCCCAATACCAGCAGCCAGTCATGAATCAGTGCTAGTGCAGCCTCTGAGTGAATTCTGGACGTTCTGAGCTTCGTCCATATACTAAGAATGAGGAAAACTTGTTTTGTTTGTATCCTCCCTCCAGCAGAACGGTTACACAATGCAGCTTATTCAACCCAGATTCAGTTGTGATTTTAGTTCCTCTTTTCTGAAAGGGCACAGGCTGCATACAATTCCTTTTATTATAGTTTGGTTTAAAAATGTAAATGTGGTTGAACAAGCAGAGCGTTTAGATCTGCTCATGAATCACTGTGACTTTTATCACTGTGGAACACTTGGCGAAATCAAAATGCAGATGTTCAGTGCCCCGATCTGAACTTCACTGTGCTGACCGCCAAGTACATGTTCTCTATCAGCGTTTGGGAGGACTCCAGTCCCGTCTATACATCCCAAAAATGAAGACGCGCACACATGCAGTACATATACAAAAATCTGTTAAACACATTTGTAGGTTTTTAGTTATTATGCATGTTAACATTTATTTATTTTGAAGTCGTCCTGTACGTTGTGGCATTCACTCTTTTCCATTGTAAAAATCCATTCGGTTTCTAAGACCAGTCACCAGACAGATGCCACGTGGCATTACCAGAAGAATGCACCGAAAATACTTTCTAATCTAATTTGCTTGTGATAACATTGTAACTTGATTTAAGGTTACAAAACAGAACCAACTAGTTGATTTCACTACAGTAGTCTGGTTATTCCTAACCTACCTTAATATTTCCTAGGGATACTAAGATTATTCTGTTCCAATACAGATTCTTACACTTTGGCTTTAGCTGCTGATACCTGATACCAGGGCAGAGACTGAGAATTGATTTCCTTTTAAACACAAACTGCATAAGGTAAAAAATGATCCAAATGTGTTTTGTTTTAACTAAACAGCTTTGTAAAAATATAAGTGGCCATACCGGCTTGTCAAAGCCGATTGATCCCGTCAGATCTCAGAAGCTCAGCAGGGCCGGGCCTGGTTAGTACTTGGATGGGAGACCACTGGGAGTTCCAGGTGCCACAGTGGGGCGCCAGTGGCAAAAACTGTTGTAGTGTCCTTAGGCAAGGCACATCACCCACATTGCCTAGTATGAAAGTGGTGTGTGCGTGAATGGTGGTGGTGGTCGGAGGGGCAGATGGTGCAGATTGGCAGCCTCGCTTCCGTCAGTCTGCCCCAGGGCAGCTGTGGCTACAGTGGTAGTTTACCACCACCGGGTCTGGAGTGAATGAATAATGCTCTGTAAAGCGTCTTTGAGTGTCCTGAAAAGCGCTATATAAAACTGATGCATTATTATTATTATTATTATTATAAATGTTTGTAAAAATGTAATATTATGAGACATTTTGGGCCAACATTAGCTAGAAAATAGTCTTATTATACCAGTTTATATACTGAAATGAGATATTGACTGAACCGATATCTGATCCACCAAAATGTTCAGTATTAGCGCCGATATCTTGTACCAGTATTGTATCGGTGCATCTGTGATGTTTACAGAAGCTTTTAAATGCTTTTCACAACTTTCAGAGACCCAGATCCAGTTTTTTGCCATCAAGGTAAATCTAACAACAATTAGGTAATGAACAACTAGCATGCTAACCACACACTCGCAATAAAACGCTTTATAATTCAATCCAATCCAACTTTATCTGTATAGCACATTTTGCCAATGCAAAATCTGCAAAAATGCAAAAAGTGCTGCACAGAGTAGGCACAATATAAATGTACACATTAAATAAAATAAAATAAAGCATAAACAAACAATAAATAAAACGCAGATGGGAAATGGAAAACTTTAGTTTGACTTCAAGAATGGCTTAATACAATTTACCTGTACTACTTTTTGCTCAAATGCTAAAAAGTCTCCAGGCTGATCCTTCAAAGTTTGGGCTGAATATCAAGTGAGCCGAGTTCTAACTTGATGCTTGCAGCCTTCATTACACATACATCTTTTAGCGAAGTTGTTTGACTGTTAATCGTTTACACTTTAGTTCTCACTGCTCAAGGCTTTTTCAGTCTTTTGCCTCTATTTACTGTAACTCTATAGTAAAACGGCATTACTCTTAACAAATAATGAAGGGTTAATCAAACGTGTGAATGAAACAAAACACAATTCCAGCTATAGTTAGTTTTGAGGACCTGGATAGGACCTTGTTTTTGTTGTTTTTGTTGTTTTTATATGTGTGTACCCCTCTGCTCTGGCTCTGAGGCACTGTGCCCTCGCTGTTCATTTATGTGTGCGTGGACAGCACAGATGTAATATTAATGCTCCCGGGGAATGCTGGCACAATGTCCTGTTTAAAACACACACAGGCTGGACACAAAGGCAGCGGGAAAGAGAAGGGTCAAGGCAGCAGTATTCTCCTGGAGTTTAGAGCACAGACTGTCTTTTGAAGAGCCTCTGCCAGATTTGTTTTATTGTATTTGAGCCAACGTTGTCTTGCCCATAGACTGTATGAAGAAGTAGACCAAAGGAATGTCACCCGTAGTGTTCGGCTCCAGTCAAATGAAGCTCACCGAGGCCTGTTATAGGGGCGAATTTGGAGCCAGGTCTGTATTAGTAATGGGAATTGAAAATGGTGAAATAGAAACAGCAGGATCATGTAGAGCGGCTTAATACAAACATTTCAAGACCAAAATGAAGAACCTGATAGCAGCAGCTACAGAAAAAGGGGCAGCGTTTTTAGCGCACCCATGCTCACTTTCTAACTCACTTGTATCGCAGCGGCTATTGGGTTAGCTATATCCATTTACGCTCAATGCTCTTGCCCCAGCACGGTGGCTGAGTGGCAACACTCATATCTCACAAGAAGGTTGTGGGTTCCATCCCCGGGTCACCTGGGCCTTTCTGTGTGGCGTTTGCATGTTCTCCCCGTGTCTGCATGGGATCCTCCGATTTCCCCCATCAACTCAAAACATGCAGCACCCTATGAACTAACATCAAGGACCATGAAGTCCACCCTCCTGTGGGGTCACTCACAGAGGGGTTCATGGGGGGGTCAGGTGCTATGAATATTGGGCAGCAAGCTGCCCCTGTGACCCAGCTGGATTAAGCGGGAGAAGATGGATGGACGGATGGACGGACGGGCCCTTGCCCCAGTACAGATATAAGAACTCCTGAGGTGAAAATAACTGTGCTGTTAACCCAAAACATGCACTGTAGGTGTGAAAGTGGTGAGTGAGTAATGGTGGCGGTGGGAGGGGCCGATGGCTGATTGGCTTGGCTGCCACACTTCTGTCAGTCTGCCCCAGGGCAGCTGTGGCTACAATAGTATCTTACCATCACCGGGTCTGGACTGAATGAACAATGCTCTGTTAATAATGCTCTGTAAAGCGTGTGCGTGCGTGCGTGCGTGCGTGTGTGAGAGAGAGAGTGAGAGAGAGTGAGAGAGAGTGAGAGAGAGTGAGAGAGAGTGAGAGAGAGAGTGAGAGTGAGTGAGAGAGAGTGAGAGAGAGAGTGAGAGTGAGAGTGAGAGTGAGAGTGAGTGTGAGTGAAAAGCGTGAGTGTGAGTGAAAAGCGTGAGTGTGAGTGTGAGTGAAAAGCGTGTGAGAAAAGCGCTATAGCTGTTGTTGTAAGATGACCTTGGGTGTCCAGAAAGGCACCAAATAAATAAAATTTATTATTTGCATCTAATTAGTAATGGTTGTCTGATAGTCAGGAAGTGCGCATTGGCATGTTACATGTTAGTCGTTGCAAAACTCGTTTCTAAGAGTTGTGAAACAGAAAATGTGTCATGTAGCTGTTATTTCACTCAGAACAGTTCTGTATATAAACAAAAAAACTGTGTTCCAACTATAACCAGGAAATAATCTTACATCAATTCATACATCCAACCAGGATATCTGCTGAACCGATATTTGGAAGCCGATATCTGATCCAGCAAATCTTTTAGTATTTGCGCCGATATCCAGTACCAGTATTGGGTCAGTGCATCCCTATTTAATATAATAAAGGTGCACTGTGTAACTTCTCTGTTGGAGTCTGACATCTGCTTGCCTCCATAGAGATGATGTTGCTTTATCTAGAATGTCCCGATGTGGCATTAAATGTATCCATTTTGCATTTACTGAATAAAATGTTTTTTAATTGACTTGGTAACCTGCATTCTTACTGTGAGTGGACATCTCAGTATTGTCTCTCACACCTAACAGCCGTATTGCAGAGTGTCTTCTTTTCTAATATTGTTTAGCCCTAGTAGATCTGAGAAGAGGAAGGATATAGCAGCAGACAGTGTAGTGAAAAGCACATGTTGTTCAGACTCTTGGCCCCTTTCCATTCCCCCTCCTCGCCCCTCCTCTGTTCGGTCCCACACATTTGACTAAAGCCTAGCTCCTTTTTCCAATGCACAATATGTCTGAAAAGAAAGAGGAGCGCGGTGGAGCTATTTTGGTATAACTGACTCAGACAATTTTGCTCTTACGTTGCAAATGACCAGTGTTCATATTTTGAAACTATTGCATAGATGGACCTTGATCCCCTTGTGTCATTTGTGCACATGGTCTCTTTGGAAAATGCTGATTGCTCAAACCACTTTTCAGGGTAATTATTATTAGGGATTATTAAGGATAGCAAGACCTTGAAAGTACAGATGGGCCAACATTTTCTATTTTGAGCCAAAACGGATATCCGATATTTGCAGATTCATTTAAAATCCATAACAAGGCCCACAAATGTATCTTAAAGGTGTACTGTGTAACTTTTCTGCTTGTTTCCATGGGGATGTTAGTTTTGAATGGGCTTGTCCTGCAACGTATCCATCTTGTATTTACCGTAAATTCCGGACTACAGCGCGCACCCTATTAAGAGCCGCATGCTCAGATTTATGAAGAAAAATCAATTTTGTAATTATATGAGCCGCACCATATTATAAACCGCTGGCCAAAGACTAGGCGGGGGTTTGCTTCTGCGTCCCGCCACCTGGAGCGCCTCCGGGATGGGCCGCGGACGCGGTCCCCCGCTGAACTCTGGGGACGGACTCGCTCACTGGTGACACTTGGGACACACACGCGCCACAGGCACTTACACACCTTCACACACTTGGGACACACACACGCGACATGCACATACACACCTTGGCGCTCTGGGAATAAACCACGGTAGCGATCGCTTTAGCCTTCAGTCTGATTTGTACAGTGAAAACACCGCGGCCGCCTGCTCTTTGCGTGTTAACCCAGTCCTCCAGAAAGTTTTTAAGCTCAGGCCATCTGCTATGGTTACCTCTGAAAGCTTTGGTTGTCTTTTTACACTGGCTCAGTTCTTCTTGCTGGAGCCTCCACCTTCGCACTATCTACTCGTTTATGCCAATTTTACGGGCAGCAGCTGGATTTCCTTCTTTAACTGCCAGAGTGATCGCTTAGTTTAAAAGCTGCATCATATGCTTTTGTCTGGTATTCTCCATGTTGATGAGGGTTAGCAGAAAGACTGAAATAAGGAAGTTGTGATTAGTCATACAATTTCATTGGACCTCAGTGAACTACTTATTCATTTTATTGGTCCATGTTTTTCCCGCGATGAAAAAAATAAATAAAAAAGCCGCTTCATATTACACGCCGCAGTGTTGAAAGTGTAGAAAAAAGTAGCGGCTTGTGATCCGGAATTTATGGTACTCAATTACATGGGTTTTATTGACCTAAAAACGTGCATTCTTGCTGTGAGTGGGCTCGCCGCTCCACAGATCAGACATGCAACTTGGCCTTGTGGTGTCACCTGCTGTTTCTGTAGAGATAAACAAGTGCAATGCTGTACTGTGGAACATTCCAGGTATTTCTGCAGAGACACACAGATGATGGACTGATGACAAAATGTATTTTAGTGGAATATAAAATCGTTGGTAATGTCATTGGTTTGTGTAACATCCTGCACTGTTCTATTTTCATTTTGGCTCAGTCTGTTCAGAAGGGGCACACACAATGGGGAAATACAAAAAATATTCATACCAGTCCGTGGTCTTATACTTGTTTTGTTACAGCGCATGATAAATTCTAAAGCTATTCAGAAAAGTAGGAAGGCCGATACTGAAACATGTCCGATATCTTGGTTGGGCCTTTAATAAGTCTATTTACAGGCTGATTTTGACCTAGGACATTTTGAAAATATATTTATATAAAGCTGTTCAGTAGTTATTTGAAGAATGAATAACAGTTACATAACATAACTGGATCTCTTGTGTAATAAGTTAAATGCATTTTAAGGAAATAAGTGCCATTTTCTGTCCCTACACTAGTATTGGTTAGTATCAGTTATTGGAACTAAAGAAGCTTGTGCATTTCTACAAAAAAGGTTCATTTCCACTGTCTGAATGTGACTTTTTTTGAGTATCGATTCTTGTTGGAATGTGTATCTAGCTTTGATATGAGTTTTATTGTGAATTAGCATCTGATTTCCGATACTTTTGGTAGCCCCACACAATATTTACCAGGACACAATATGTAAACATTTAATTTTTTTTTTCTGACAATTTCTGTATTTCTGCTCCATAACAAATACTGCAAATACACTAAATATGATCTTCCTTCTATCTTGTTTCTACCCCCTCTGCTCTCTGACACTGGCATGAAATATGTGCAGGTTTAGTGCCACAGCCCTGCACACGCTCCTCTGCGTATTCCCCGTGCTATCCTGGAGTGGAGGTCTTTTCCCTGGGATTAAACATGATCTTTTATAAACCATATTGGTAATCTATGTGGCATTATACAGGCCCTGCAAAGTGAGAGGAGGTCAGGCTGCCATCTGCTCTAATCCACGATGAAAATGATCTGTGATGTGGTCAAGACTTTATGATCCATGTGTCCGGACAGAGCTATTGTGTCCTGGAATAGAAAATACTCTTTTCATTCTGCTTCAGCCGCACAAATTTGTCCTCCAAATGTGTATAGCTGTTTCGTATGTGTGCTTTTAAAGGTGCATTGTGTAACTTTTCTGGTGGAGGATCCGTCATTGCTTGTTAAACAGGTTTACCTCGCATTTATTTACTTGCAGGTGGTTTTGTGGCTCAAAAATACCTAGAAAAAAAACAGGCTTTCTGTCTGTTCGGGGTTGCCTTCTCACAGATCTGACGGGTAACTTCATCTGGTTTGATCTCCGTGAAGATAGAAAGATTTAATACCATACTGTGAAACATTCCAGACAAAATAATTACATTTCCGTGAAGAAAAGCATTTGATGGACTCGCCGCCAGAAAAGTTACACGATGCACCTTGAAATGGGCCTTGGAGGCTTCTGTCTGTCTTATCAGGCATGGTACAGGTCATCCAACAAAAGACATTGTTTACATGTCAGTTGCTCTCAAGAAGATTTAAAATTTGCAGAGGTTTTGCATGCAATTCTAAATTCCTGCTGTTGTAGCTGAAGAACCATAGTTGTACAGTTTTCAATGTGTGAGCAAGAGTGCCGTATGACTATTTTGGTATAACCGACTCGTGTGTTAAAACGACTGCATAGATGGCCCATGATCCTTTGCTATATTTCTGTTTAAACCATAGACTGTATAAAGAAGTGAGCTAAGCAAGTGTGACGTCATCCATAGAGTTCAGCGCCACTCAAATGAAGCTTGCGATGCTGGTGGTTACAGGGGCGAATTTGGAGCCAGGCTGGTTATTAAGAATAGGACTTTTTAATAGAGAAAATAACAACATAATCATGTAGAGAGGATTAATATGAACATTTTAAAGGGGAACTCTGGCACGTTTGAAGCTAAAGTCCATTGCTAGAGGTAGCAAATGAGTGAGCCAGGCATAGTGTTTTGTTTGTTAGACTCGTGGCTGTTTTAAGATGGGTTAAAATGGTGTTAAGCCGTTTCTCTGCAAATTGGTGTTTTACGTGGAAGTTGAGAACTTGCCCAATTCACTACGCTAGTTTGTTGCCTTGACAGGCTCATTACCACAACTATGACGCGGTGCAATGGTCTCTTTTGGAAAATGCAGATTGCGCAAACTACTTTTCAGTATAATTAGACCCAAGTAGAGGTGGGCTACTGTTTTTTTTTATTTTTTATTTATTTATTTTGTGTCAATACTGACTTCTGCTATTTGCCGATACCAATATCTTGTTTTAAAATCCATAGCAAAGCCCACAAATGTATCTGATTCACAATCACAAATTGACTTTTTATTTTTGTAAATATAATAGCAAAATGTATTTTACTGGAGTATAAAAATTGTTAATTACATTATTGGTTTGTGTTGTGTTTAGCCACACAAATTTCTTCTCCAAATCTTGAGCACATCTGGGTGCAGCTGTTCTGTATGTGTGTTTTTCAAATGAATGGCTTCTGTCTGTCTTATCAGGCTTAGTACAGGTCATCCAACAGAAAGGCTGCACCAGAAGGGCTTTGTTTAACATGTTTATATTGGCAGAATTATTTAGAAAACACACGCACACTCGCACACACACTAAACCATTTAAAGGGCCCATATTATGTTGTTTTCTAATCTATGTTATAATGTTGTTTCCTCATCGCAAACAGACCTGGAGTTGTTTTGTTTCATTCTCAAATGTTTAACACAGAAATCCTCCATATTTAGGCTGAGTCTTACACAGAAAACACTGTTCAGCCTTGTGAGGTCATGTAGTAATACAGGAAGTACTCTGTTGTGTTTGTAAACTCTATGCACCTTCACTTGAATTATTTGGATAATTTCAGCCCTGGAAATGCCTCTTTCTACTGAACAAAAGGCAAAAAATGTAGCTGTTAACTTCAAAACTACCACTGCATGACATCACAAGATGGAACAGAGCATTTTGCATTTGCTCAAACATGTGCAAATGAAATAAAACGCAACCCCAGGTATGTTTTTGAGGAGATATATATACATGCCATTATAACATGGCTTAAAACTCACGAGTCAATTTTGTGTAATATAGGACCTCTTTGTTTTCACCTCCATAATGTATTTACATGAGAAAAATCTACATCTAACAATTGAAAGATGTAGAATTTGCATTGCATTTTTTTTGTAATCTCAATTTCCTGTTATTTTGGTTAGAGGCATAGATGGCAGCACAGTTTTTAATGTGTGTGTCTTTGTTGTAGCTGCTGTTTGGCTCATATAGAATTTCATATTTTTTTCTAGTGGAGGGTCTGTCACCTGCTTGTCTCCATGGAGATGCTATTCCTTTGTCTAGAATGTCCCACGGTAGATTAAACCTATATATCTCAAGCAGAGTGCGAAATACCGATTAACCAATCACACTCCCCTAAAAAGCCTTAAAGCATAATTTTGAGGCTGTAATGTTAGAAAAACTACACGATCTGGTTGTAAACAGGAAGGAAAACAATTTGTACGAAACTGAGAAGTCCCGTTTGGAGGAGGTGGGCCAAAGCGCGCCACATCTGCACCGATGCCCCCGCATGAGGAAAACACGAAACAAAGTCCACTTCAAAACATACGGAGAATCCGTAACAAGGATCGCGGACAACTTCTCTACCCGCGCCGCCACCACATCCACAAACACACGGAGGAGCCCCACAGCAGAACCCACACCTGCCCCACCACGCAACAGACACCACATGCTGCCGGACCCACCCTCTCCAACAAAACCGCAGCTCCACCGCGCGACCCACAAACAGCGCCGTGCGATGACACCCTGTCCGCAACCCGACAGGTACGAACACAGAACTCCAGGCAACCGCACCCCGGCACGGCCCAGCGCGAGTGCCCTGGGTACAGCAGGAGTTGGGGCGACAAACAGACTAACTGCAGATCACTAGAACTACCTCAGGTCACAGCACATTATTTCACCCGTTATGTTCTAAAGAAAGAGAGAAGAGGCACTTCACTCACACTGTTGTAATGTTAGGATAAAAACTAGGCTTAGCTATTCTGCATAACTACTGCTATATTTCATTATTGTACCGAGGTCATGTGAAGATAAAGGCTCTAATCACAGCTGTGAGACATACTGTATGCCAAGACAAATGTATGATATTCCAATCTATCTAATAGCAAACTAACTAAACAGGACAAGAACTACAGATAGGGATGATGTCATGACTTGTTGCCAAATGACACCCGGATGGAGTCTGATTGGACTGTGAGACGTGCCAAGAGGCCTGGCTGGCCTGTGCACCAACCATAAAACTATAATGAAATCTTATTATACAGCCATGGCACCAACGAAGAGGCGCTAAGTCTCAACCACAGTAGTCTCCCACAATAGTTTGCGTATAAAAATCATTGTATAGGCGTAAATATTCAGTCTTTGTACAAGTATGGCTTTCTAATATTTGAATAAGCAAATTATCTGGACTTTATTTTTGTTTCAAGTGTATTTTTGTCTAACAGAAACTAACAAACGCACAAGGGGAAAACCCACGGATCATTCCAGGAAAAGCAAAGTGAGTTCAGAGTGAGCTGTAAATGGATGTAAAGCACAGATCTATAGACTGTACTGAGGAGATGAATAATTAACTTTAATCTTTGAGACTTTGTCCTGAGGAAATCATAAAAGAACTGCCCTGTATTATTATTACTTTGTCTTGCACATTAGGCTGGCTGAGTAATGTGCCAAAAATATTCTCATATTGATTAACCACTTTTATTTTATTTATTTTTTTTATTTTGTCTAAAATATTTTTGGTTAATTTTCTGAACCATACAATACTGTAGGAATGTTTGCTATATATCACACAAAATAGTAAAACATAAAAAGTCTGAACTCAGGCCTGTCATGAGCCAAGTAAAAAAAAACAAAAAAAACATGACATGGGCTGCAGTAAATAAACAGCAGAATGAAAGAATTGAAATTGTCTATAATGAGTCATAGTTATTAATTCAACAGTCTTAAATCTTATCATGTAAGCAAAAGAAATTCCCAGTAGTGTCAAAAGAAATGTAAACACGATAAATATTGACTCCACAAATGATTGTTCCATCTTTCATATATTGAACGATAAGTCGATATAGTATTTATTGTGACCGGTCCACTGTTCGTAATAATAATGCTGTAAGCAGCATGAACATATAAAATAAACAGAATTGTTTGCGTTGGCTTTCACACAGCTCACATAGGTTCAGCCTAGTTTCAGTTCAGGCATCAGACGCTGTAAAATAAATAACACACTATTATGCGCTGCTATAATTTGAATGTTGCTCAACCTCCTTAGCAACTTGCTGCTGAATACCTTAAAGCCACAGCAACACTCGTACACACAGCATTAATAGTACTGCATAGGGGTGTGCAAAAATATTCAAGTAACTCTATATTGTTATACAGTATTGGTGTTGTGTATTTTAGCAATTTTTTGTGATTGCGCTACAATTTTGTTTATTTAGTAGAAGGAATTTGTTTATGCAAAAGACTTGACATATTCACTGTTTTGATGATTAAAGGTCCTGTATTAAGCCAAATTGACTCGACTGCAAGCAATGTTATAATGTTAAACATCAAAAACTAGAGTTGTTTTGCTTCATTCACACATGTTTGAGTCATTTTCAAAGCTTTAAATGCTCTGTTCCACCTTGTGATGTCATGTAGTGGCAGTTTTCAAGTCAACACCTACCGTTTACCTTTGGTTCAGAAGAGATTGCCAATTCCAGGGCTGAAATGATCCTAATGATTCTACTGAAAGTGTATGGAGTTTAAAAACACAGTGTATAACACATGACATCACAAGGCGGAACAAAGTGTTTCCGTTTGAGAGAAGAACTCGGCCTAAATATGCAGGGTTTGTGTGTTAAAACATATGTGAACAAAACAAAACACACCTCCAGGTATGTTTGTGATGAGGAAATAATAATCTGGACCCTTAAAATTGACATATATTTCATGTTAACTTTGCACAAGTAGTGGTTTAACAAAGAAATATTGTTGCTAAAATGTATTTGGTTCTTAAAAAACGGCAGTATATCATGTGCAATACATCGATTATCGCTTGTATTGCCATATTGTGATAATATGGTATAATGAGTTGTGTATTGAATCGTCTAGGGACCTTCTGATTCCTAGTAGTGGTGGTAGTTGTTGTAGTGGTAGTTGTGGTAGTAATTCTCTGCAGGCGTCTCTCAGCGCTCCTCCTCTCCTCAGTTAATCAGGATTAGGATTAACCATCTGAGGCTGGCTACTTTTAACAAGCACTAATTGATTTGTGACTAAGAGGCCATTTGGCACCACTGTTCTACTGTGGTGAGCTCTAGTGTCAACGTGTGTGTGACAGATTTTTATGATTCTCTGTTTAATTTTAACTATTGTAAATATAAGTTCTAGTTTTACACCAATCAAGAGGAAATTTACAAAGAAAAGTTGAAAAAATTTGTTCAATTACAAAAAGTGGAGAGTTCATAAACATAATGGCACACTAGGAAGAAGTTAGCTTATAAATACCTAGAAAAACAGACATTCTCAGTGTGAGCGGGGTCGCCTCTCCACGGATCGGACCTGTAACTGGACTGGTTTGGTCTCCGTGAAGATAGAAAGATTTAATACTACACTGTTAAACATTCCAGACAGAGATGGAGAAATGTATGGAGAAAAACATTTGACGGACCCGCCACCAGAAAAGTTACATAATAGATCTTTAGGTTACACATCTTAGTCTTAGACCAACTTGGACAAACAAGGGAAATTACTGTATTTATAGTATAAGTCGCACCAGCCAAAAAATTTACAATGAAGAAGAAAAAAAACACATTTTGGGAGTAAATTTATTTTATAAAATCAGAGACCAAGAACTGACATTTCATCTTGAAAAGCGAGTTATAGAAGTTATAGTAATAAAAACAATGCAATAGAGAAGAATCCGTGTATCATTCATTCATTTGTTTTTCAATATAGAGCCAAAAATAAGAACGAAACGACAAAAAAACAACTCTTTTCTTTATTATTTGTCTCTAAAACCAAAATGAAAAAATAGATAATGATTTGTTTTTTAATTTTTAATTCATATATACGATACATATATTTGGTCTATGGGCTGTCTGTGTGAAAAATGTAATGCACGAGTCGTAGGACCACCCAACCCCTGAAAAATGGGCGACTCATACTCCGAAAAATACCGTAGTTGGAATATATTATAATAACAAAGAGCAAAGATAGAAATGGTAATAAAACATTAAAAAAAAATGGCAAAAGTAACAAGCGACTGGTGACAAATAAATAAGGAATAATTATATAAATTTATATACAAGTAAAAATTAAAATATAGAAATATAGTAGTACAAATATCTCTGTTAAATACAAGAAGTCATAAGGAGAAACCGTGCAAAGTGCAAATATTGACATGAGACATAGGGTTATTTATGACATAAGGGTGAGGTGTAGTACAGTTTTATTGCGCATCTCAAAGCGATTTCATTGGCTCTGTTTCTAAAGTGATTATTATTTTATTGCTTCCTGCTGGCATACTTTGAAGCAGCCAGCGGCATGTGCTCCGGGCCCTGATTAGTGAGGGGCTATCCGACTGCGATGTTAAGTACCCTGTAAACAAACTGCTATTTTGCACACAATCGCTCATTGTCTATGGAAGAATCGCTGATGTCAGCAGATCACCGTCAATGTAACCACCCCCTTTTTTTCTTCTTTTTTCTGTGTTTTCCAGGCTCATCACATGAAACATTCTTACTACTAGAGCTATGGAAGAACTTCTCCAAACTGCTCCTCCACTGACTGCAATAATATGAAGCAACCGTAGTTTCAAAACCCCTTTTTCAGTCCGATCACCCCTGCCCCCAACTCGCTCACCCCCAGCCCTCTGCGCATATGTTTACCTTTTGTCATGGCGACTGTTGACGTAGCAGCGGATCCCTCTCCCAAGAGAAAACATGGCGGAGGGCAGAAGGAAAGACAGTGATGTCAGTACAGATGCGTGGATCCTTCGCCGGGTGAAAGCGCATAATGCGGGACGGGCATAGCAGACTACAAGTGCCTTTTTGTTGCATGTCTAATCAGTTAAGTTAATTAAAAGTTGGAGGAGCGGCCATTTTGCGCCACCATGTTGAGCTTCCAGTCAAAATGGCGCTACTTCTTCATGTTCTTGGGCATTCAGTTGGTGGTGATGGCGCTGCTGTCTCGTGAGGGATACCAAAAACGGGTGAATTACTTTATCCGAATCTTCCGCAAACCCAAGCACGGTCGCAATAATTCAGGGCTGGTACAGGGAGGAGACGTCTACGCCAACCTCACGCACGTGTTCAAACCCCACCTACAAAGAGATGACATGCCCTACTGCCCGCTCAAGTCTCCCCTTATAGGTAAGTCACTTTTATTGTCTTTTAATGGCGCACTGCTCGTCTCTATGCGGGGTAAAAATGTGTAATTATTGCGATTACATGTACATTTTTGTTTGAATAATAGGATTTTCAAAGTTTATATTTTAAACACGTCCCAGAGAATTGGCAAAATTTTAGTATTTATGACAACGCAAATGGAAAGAATGTTGAATGGGATATTTCATAATTATAGATTCACATATAACATTTTACATGTAACAAAGTAGGGACAAAAGTTATGAGCTACAAAGCGTTCACCAATGAAGATAGCAGTGTCTAGATGGGAATAAAGTGTCATCTCTGCTAAAATGTATCACTAAAAACAATTATTGCTTCTTGATTTACAAAAAATATATAAAAATGTATAAATAAAATTGCCCTGAAACATCAACAAAAGAGAAATCTGCAAGACTCGAGGCTAAATGCTCTGTTTAATGTAATAATCACTTTATCAAGTTGTAACGTCTATGCATCTTATCTCTGTTAATCATTAGTTATAGTAATTAACTGTATTTGCCTGGAATTTGGCCCAGGAGAATGGAAAGCTTGGGAGTCCATAAGCCAATATTTAAACTACTATATTAATTGAAAATCTCCAGAATTTTGAAATGTGTTTTTGTTCCAGTAACAGTAATAAAGGACCTATATTTCCACCAAATCCTGTATTACAACTCATGTGAACTTGTTGTAATGCAGTTACCTCATCAAAAACAGATTTAATTTCCACATTTCAAAGGTTAAAATGCTCTATTCCACTTTGCGATGTCATGTACTGGTTGTCTTTACACTGGTATAGCAGGAATCTCTTTACAGCAGCCAACAAGAGTGTCAAGATCTCATGCATGAAGTGGGTTGTATTTAAACAAGAAGCTGCTTAACAAGTTTCCAGTGTAGACATAATATTAACTTCTTTAAATATTGTACTTTTAAAGGTCATACAGGATGCATATTGACTCTCGTGAGCTTTTAGTCATGTTATAATATTGTTACCTCATCAAAAACTGAATTGTGTTTTGTTTCATCCTTTATTATTAGTCTGTCTACATCTCCAAAGGTCAAAATGCTGTCATGAAGCAGAAGTCTTCAAGTTGACAGCTGCTTTTTACCTTTAGTTCAGTAGAGATCGGCAATTCCAAAGCTGAAATTGATCCAAGTGATTCTAGTGAAGGTGTATGGAGTTCAAAAACACAATGGAGCACTTCCTGTATTACCACATGGCATCACAAAGAGGTACAGTGTGCTTTCCTTTTGAGAGAAGAACTCTGCCTAAGCATCTGCAGGGTTTGTGTGTGAAATGTGAAAACGCGTGCGAATGAAATAAAACACAACTCCGGGTATGTTCTTGATGAGGAAACTTTATAGCATAGATCAGAAAATAGTGTAAAATAGACCCTTTTAATAATACTATTGAGTGATTGCTTAAATGTGCCACTATCTGATGCCGTGTAATCCATTTGACCTCTGTACGTGAAGTTCAGCCACTGTTAAGAGACTGCATTTGGATTAAGATGTGACCATTGTTTGAGCTTTGTCCCATTTGAACGTTTCACTTTCCTCTTGTAACCAGGGAAACCTACTTAAAGGTGCACTGTGCAGCTTTTCGGGTTGAGGTTACACTAGGTTAGGGTCGCCAGGAATGTTCCACGCTATGCCATTCAATTTATCTATCAAATATTTATTGAATTACAATGTTTTTAGGTTCGAATTACACAAATCTGACCCATAACTTGGCCTGATGGCATTCTTGTTTGGAGTTGGGAAAAGCTGAACACTGTGGAATACTCGGAAAAAGCAATAAAATACTCATTTTGAAGACAAGCAGGTAGCGGTGCCTCCACCAGAAAAGTTACACAATCCACCTTTTTAAAAATAACCCAAAATTCTTGAATTCTTGAAAGGTTTTGAAATTTAAGCCTATTTTGACCTTGATCATATCAGCTACTTGTTTTCTTTTGGGAGATGAACAATGGGAGATGACTAATAAGTGAATTAATAATAACTTAACTTTAATTTAACTTTCCGCTTTTGTAAAAAAATAATAATGCATTTGTACATGTGGAATGTAAAACAGTTTTATATTATTAAAGGTTTAAGCCCATTTATCACCCACGCAGCAAATATTAAGTGGCTACGTCTCACCAGCATTGCTCTTTTAAGCTGATCCCCTATTCAAATCCTCAGATCTTTTTTTCCATAACCAAACTATTTGCTTACCACCTGCTCCCGATGACAGCCGGGCCCATCCACGTGAGCTTCCCATCAGGCCTGAGATTGGCGGAGGTGCAGAGGAAAAACCCCCTGGTGGTGAGAGGAGGGCGCTACAGGCCCCCAGACTGCGAGTCCAGACACCGCACGGCCATCATCATCCCCCACAGAAACCGGGAGCACCACCTCAAGTTCCTGCTCTACTACCTGCACCCCTTCCTCCAGCGACAGCAACTCGCGTATGGCATCTACGTCATCCACCAGGTCAGTTTTTATTATTTGTGGTATTGTTTTATTTGTTTAATTTATTAGGGTTGTTTTATACATCAATGTTCACAGTCAGAATGCCTTTTTTTCTAGGTATTTATGAGCTATAAAACCACCTGTAATAGAATAAATGTAAGGCAGGACTGTTTAATGTCATACTCTGAAACATTCCAAGCAGAACAGTGGCATATCCATATATATAGTCGGTGCCTAATGACAGGGTTTTATAATGGGTCGAGTTCACGTCCTGTGTAGGTGTTTGAATTTCTAGGAAAAAGGGGTGAGAATGACTGAAGCAGCAGTACCTGGAGGACTAAAGCGAGTGAAAGGGAAGGAGGGGCAGGACTGGAATATGAGGAACAGTGTGTTTGAAGTGCGTTTGAAGTGTGGATACGTGTACCTCAACTCTGCCAGACGTTTGTAATCAGAACTACCTGACTTTAATAAGGGCGGACCTGTGTGATGTCACGTAGTACTTGAAATTGCAGTGACCTCTGGATGCAGCCCGCACTCTGTTTTAACTGTTTCTGACCACAAAGTTTAGAATTTACCTAGTCTGCACTAAAATAATATCACAATACTATTAGAAATACTATTAAACTATTACTAAAACACCATATACAAATTGTTAATGTTCCTGTAGTTACTGGCTCTACCCACATGGAACTAAACCTCAAGGTCAAGGTCTTTGTTTTCAGTATAAATAAACAAATGACTTTTTAAGTGGGACATGGTGCCTTTATTTAACCCCAAACACGTGATTGATGTCAGTTAAAATAACTTGAGCATAAGATTACAATGGAAGGTGTGAAGCCAATGTCTAACAAACAATCTGAAAGTTCAACATTTGTGGATTTGGTGATTCCTCCATCTCCATCTGGCCCTGTGGAACCAAAATTTAACTTCACCAAAATTTCAAACTAGTGAAAAGCTGTGAATATTTTTAAACATAAACATAATTCTGTTAAATATATTTAAAGAAAGAAAGTGAGGAAAAAGTACAGTATTAGTCATGGTATTATAATTATGGTGTTATGAGCATGGTTCTTTCAGAATTCTTTTTTAATTTTTTTTATTTTCCCAATACCACCTTGGTTTCAAAGTTTAAAAATGCCCACACTGTAGAGTGTAAATGATAGAACAGTGCCCTCTGGTGAGCTTTTAAGAAAGTGCAGAGCAGTGATGCTGAAGTGGTGCTATTCTTAATTACAAAACACTGGACACATTGTCCCATTTATTTATGTTATAACTTGGTGCTTTGGTTCTCCAATGAGGAGGCAGAGGGAGCCTCGTACAAACCTCTCATTTGAGTTGCCAGTTGGTTTAAGCTTAAAATGTCTCTCTCCGATCTGAATGGTCACGACCTAACCCCCAGCATCTGCAGACAATCATGAATCAGTGCTAGTGCAGCCTCTGAGTGAATTCTGGAGGTTCTGAACTTTCACATGAGGCATGGCCTGTCCTACACTGAGAAAAACTTGTCTCCATCTATAGGTTTAGTCACTGGTAACCCAAGTTGTGATTGCAATGCCTTTTTTTAAACACCAATAGCTAGAGATGGTTCCTTTTTAACATTATTTCTCAGAGTTTCTGAATATAAAACGTAGCATTTAGCTAAAGATCTGACTACATTTCTTAAAGTAGCGAGAAAATTGATCAGCTATAGACCTACATAACCCAAACATCGAGTCATGTACGAGCTGTGTGTCAAGTGCAAAATGGTGCTACGTCACAAAGCTCCAGTTTATTTATGCTTCCACATCACCTGCACCTTTCCTCCTGCTCACTAATAACTGCACCACTATAACTACCAGCGAGAACCTCTCCAGACACTGTGTTTTGCTTTGCTTTGCTGTGTTCAGTGCTTTTTTAATTGTTCCCAGCGGGGCCTCCTCCTCACGTGTTGTTTGTGTGTAACTCTGCAGGCGGGGAACTACACATTTAACCGGGCTAAGCTGATGAACGTGGGCTTCCGAGAGGCCATGAAGGAGGAGGACTGGGACTGCCTCTTTTTCCACGACGTCGACCTCATACCTGAAGACGATCGCAACACCTACATCTGCGACGCTAACCCCAAGCACGCCGCCATCGCCATGGACAAGTTTGGATACAAGTACGGGTCTTTTTGGTGTATTTGTAAGCCTGTCACGATAATTACTATATTGATTTGTTGTTCAGTAATTGATCCATGGAACTTACATTTTTAGTGGTCAGTATTAGTTTTGATATAGTGCAGAAAAATATCAAAAACTAGATGCTCATTGATATGGAAACTAATATTAAACCTAGTCACATTCACAGGACTCAAAAGAACCTTTCCTGAATATCTTTAGAATGATCTTCAAGTATAAGACCACATAGACTACTTTAAGTATTGTATTTATTAATATTGTGCTGTGGCATAAGTTGCTTTCATTATTATCATATTTTCTAGCAATATATCACAATTCAGAATCTTTTATTTAGTTATTGTAACAAACAATTATCTTAACTTTTGAGGCACAAGAAAAATTATTTGAACACAGAAGCTCACACATCACAATATAATAAAAAAAAGAGCAAAAATACAATAAAATAAATGACAATAAATTCAAAATAGTGAGAGACTGGTGTCAAATAAGGCACAATTATATAAAAAAGTATATGTACAAATAAAAATACAATATAGAGATATAATACAAAAATATCTCTGCTGTATTCAAGAGGTGGTGAGGAAAAACGGATGATATAAGATGATATGAGTGCTAGATAATGATGAAGACATAGGGTTATCTGTTACATAAGGGTGAGTTGTTGTACAGTTGTATGGAGTGTGGTATGAATGTCGTCCATATTGTCTAAATGTCTGAATTGTGTGTTTTAGGCTTCCTTATAAGATGTACTTTGGGGGCGTATCAGCGTTGTCCCCTGAGCACTACCTAAAAATGAACGGCTTTCCAAACAACTACTGGGGCTGGGGAGGAGAGGACGACGATATTGGAATCAGGTAATTATAATGAAGAAGAGGCCCATCTGCGGTCTGTTTTTGTTTTTTGGTTTTTTACATGGCAAATTCAAAAACTACAGTCCGTCACAGCGTCTCAGTGTTGACTTTACGTGTCTCCCGTGTGCTCTCTGCTGATATTTTAGGGCCGATATGTAGGGCTGGGTTTGATGTTTTTCCCCTAAATTATGTCTCTTATAGGTGCATTGTGTAACTTTTCTGTCTTTTTTATGAAAATACAATCGGGACTACAACTCGTCTTTGTTTCCTCATGAGTCCTCACATTTGCAGTTTTAAATCTGTACAATGTGACTAAAAGGTGCAGTTCCTCTCTCCCTTTGCCTCTTCCTCTCTGGTCTCGCTGCAGCTCCTCGCCTTTTCTCTTTCTCGTCTCTGGTGCTATAATGTACTATATAAATAATAAAATGTCACCGTGGTAGTTGATAATATGTTATATATAATTCACTTTAGGGAAAGTAAATAACTGTTTCCCCACTGTTTATGAGTGAAATTTAAGTCCTCATTTTGCGCACAGAAATCACATGTGTTTCTATTGATAGTGGTATGCAATTAGCTTTAATGCATTGTACAAATTCATTCCAAACTCACAACATTATTGGTCCTATCAACATGAAATTTAAAAAAGTAGCGATACTGACACCCTGTTCTTTATGCCTGTCTGGTTTCAAAATTTCAAATTGAAAACCGGAGATCAGGCAATATGGGGGAAAAAAATGTGATTCTTCCCCCTTCATATCTTCCAGCCTTATTTGTGGTCTGAGAAGTTCCATTTTACCCCATCCCTGCGCCCCAAACCAGCCGATCTCAACTGTCCAAGGAACACCTCCACCTGCAGTGTTCTGTGTTTTGAACCAGAAAACGCGTCTGTCCCTGTTCTGTCACGAAGCGTCACAAGCACACATTTCTATTCTAGGTGCAGCTATTTTAACTTTGCTTCACTTGCTACTGTTTTTCAGTAGAGGGCAACATACACCTGTACATGCTCCTACGAGTTAATTCAATTTCCACAAACATATTATCACAAGAAAAATCATACAGTCAATTTAGGCCCCAAAAGTACTTTACTTTTTTTTTTTTTCTTCCTTTTTTGCATTTTAATTGACAATACAAAATGTGTTCCAATACAAAAATGCTGTTACAATCCTGGATGTAAAAACAGTCTATTTAAAATATATGAGAATAACTTCATGATTTGAATTTAGATTAGTTTGGCTTTATAGACTTTTAAGATGCTGATGAACTATGTAAAATTACCGACTAGTATTCCAGGCCTTTACAAATCTAGTTTTCCGTTTTAAACTGCAAAAATATTTAACATGTTGCTTGCATGTCTCTAATTGATTCAGTACTATATTAAAATTTTGTATTCATGTTTTTTTTTTTCATCAGAGTCTCCTTGGCGGGAATGTACATCACACGGCCGTCGCTGAAAGTCGGTCGCTACAAAATGATCAAACACAAACTCGATGAAGGCAACGATGTCAACCCCAAGAGGTAAAAATCCCAGTTGATAATTTAAAGTTGCAATTCATGCGTCTTATTTACGTTAGACTTGGACTTGGACAAACTTTATCGATCCACAAGGGAAATTATTTGGACACAGTAGCTCACACATCACAATATAATAACAAAGAGAAAAAATATAAATAGTAATAAATTCAAAATAAGTAGCAAAATTTATTTTATTTTATTTAACCTTTATTTAACCAGGTAAAGACCCACTGAGACCCACACCTCATTTACAAGGGTGACCTGGCCAAGTGGTCAGCAGCACACGTCAACAGCACAAAACAACAATTAAGATAAACATCAATTAAAATAAAAACAAGAAAGCAACAGTCAAAAAAAGGATAAAGTGCAAAAGCTGTAACAGTCTAAAAAGATAAAGTGCAGTAGCTGTAAACAATAGATGATAAAATGCAAGAAAATCTGCACTTTTGCAATGACAACTTAAAAACACAGACACTGATGAATGGACGCTTTTTGCCTGTTAAGTAACAAAGAACGAAAAGCTTTAAATGAGACAAGATCAGATCTTTTCAGTTCAGTTTGGAGGGGATTCTTCTCTGCTGTTGAAGGAGCAGCAGAGAAGCTAAAGGCCTGTTTTCCCAGCTCAGTCCAAAATGGCAAGAGACTGGTGTCAAATAAGGCATAAGTATATAAATGTGTATGTACCAATCAAAATAAAATGGAAAAATAAGTTATCAAAATAATATAAAATCACAGCTTTATACAAGGAAGAAAAGAGTGCAAAAATGATCTGTTACATAAGGGGGAGTGACTGTACAGTTGTATGGAGTTATGGTATGAATGTAGTTCTAGTTATAAGGGACAAGTATGTATGTATATATGTATACACAATACGACACTGAAGTAAATTTTGCTGCTAGTTATTCTGTACAGTTATGTGCTGTACCATAAGCTGTATATATAAATGCACATAGCTAACCTGCCAGCCACTGCGGCCTGAGGCAAAAGTAAAATCAAGTACAATGACGGCATTTAAAAAACACATTAAATCCAGTGCAGTGTGTATGCATGAAAAAACTAAGTAGTTGTGCATAAAAGGGAAGATTTCTCTTTGTAATTGATCCATAATTATGACTGAAATGAAATGTACTGATTTGAAATGTTTCACAGCTATTATCAGTGTTGATGTGATAACATAAGATTCTTCTTCTTTCTGCTCCTTTTCATTCATTTCCTCTGTTTGATATTGTGATACTGTCAATGTCATTTATACTTTATGAAACAAACAAACAAACAAACGAATAAATAAAAGGTACCCACTGTAAAATGCTCTTAACTAAAGTAAATATACCTAAAAATTCGACTTGGTGCATTGTGTAAATCTGGAGGGTCCGTTCAAATGCTTTTCTCCATGTAAATGTTATTGCTTCGTCCGGAATGTTCCACAGTATGGCATTAACCTTTCTATCTTCATGAAGACCAAATGAGACCAAGTCACAGGTCAGATCTGTGGAGAGGCGACCACGCTCACAGTTGGAGTGTTGTTTTTCTAGGTATTTTTGAGCAGGAAAACCACCTGAAACTAAATAAACGTAAGGTTGAGCTGTTTAATGTCATACTGTGGAACATTCCAGGCAGAGCACTGACATATTCATGGAAATAATTAAAAAAAATGGTGACAGAACCCCAACAAAAAAGTTACATAGTGCATCTTTTTAAGTACAGTACTTGAATTGAACTGAATTTGAGTTAACATATTTTTGCAAACGAACACAATTGATTGGTTTCTTGTATAGAATTTTCAAGGCTCTATTGTAAATCAATTAATAGTTCTTCATGAATAATTTTTTATTTTGGCTTTTTTATTTGTAGGTTCAACATGCTGGCCAAAACCCGTCAGACGTGGAAGCTGGACGGCATGAACACAGCGGAGTACGAGATCATATCTAAGGAGTACCTGCCTCTTTACACAAACATTACAGTGAACATCGGCACTGAGGCAGGTTTAAAGAACTTCCCCAAACCGCCACCCGCCCCTGCCAAAAGCCCGCCTACTGCAGCCCCTAAAGAACCGGCGAAACCCCCAGCCGTCACGCCGACCAAACTAAAAGAGGCGCTCACAGAGACGAAGAGCACCCCCTAGACTCAACTTAACTGGAAAAATGCTGTCAGTGCTATACGAGGACTTTCTCTCCAAGTAGCACTTCACATTTGGTGATATTTTGAACCTGCTCTACATAGTGGCCCCCCTTTGCTTCTGTGAATTCTTCTGCGGGAGCCAAGCAAAGAGTATTGGCCAAAAGTTGGACTCTATGAGTTTATGATGTATCCACAGCGCTGTAGTCGCTGGTTAAGCCTTGTGATGCCTTAAGAACTTTGATAGTTTTTTTTTTCATGTCTTCTCTAGAATGTTGCGTTCTAAAGGTGGATTGTGGAGCTTTTCTGGTGGAGAGTCTGGTCCATCACTTGCTTGTTTCTATGGATATGTCATTGTTCTGCCTGGAATGTTCCACAGTATGACATTAATGCAATTAGGTGGTTTTACAGCTCAAAAATACCTATAAAAACATACTTTCTCGCTTTGAACAGGGTTGCCTCTCCACAGATCTGACCTTCAGTTTGGTCTGGTTTGGTTTCCATGAAGATAGAAAGGTTTAATACTGTGAAACATTCCAGACGAAGCAAAAAAAATTCCACGGAGAAACACATTTGACCGGGCCTTCCACCAGAAAAGTTACACACTGCGCCTTTTAAAGAAGGGTTGTGCTGTGCCACTCGTGACGGCTGTGTTTCCATAGAGCGGTACAGTGTGGGTGATGTCTGTACAGGGCTGTGAAGCTCAGTGAAATCCAAGGGTCCAATACAAGCTTCCATTTTAGAGAGCTGTTTATACCTTGATTCAACTGATTTCTGCCAAACACACACTTTCCCAACCCACTTTTCCTATTCCTGGGTTTAGGACTGCTGCTTTGGCAATTAACCTTTTAAAACTACATCATATATTTTTGGAAATGTCTCAGTTGTCCAGAGGGATTTAAATTTTGGAACCTACAGAGTACCTTATTGCCCCTGACCCTCAAATTTCTGTGGATGAGCTTGAGTATGCACCAAAACAAAGAATCATAGGCTTGTGTTCTAGGCTTTGTTAATTGAGAGATTAATTTATCTTCTATATGGCCCTTCCTTATGTAGGTGTGCCAAAACTGATCCACTGTCTTTAAAGGCGTTTAATTAAAAAATAAAAATAAAAAACATCCCAAAGAAGTGTACAATTCCGTTTTGACAAATATTTGTTGGGGGAAAAAGCCACTGATGTAACTATACTATTTGACCGTAACACTAAAACTCATCAAAAGACGTGTTAACAAGCAAATTGTGTTAAATATATTGAAGCAAAAATACATTTAAAAGTGCACTGCATACGTTTTCCGGTTGGAGTTCGGTTACCATGGAGATGCTATATTGCTCTGCCTGTAATGGTCCAAAATATGGAATTAAACTTTTGTTCAATTATGGATGTTTTTATTATCGTTGCACAAAAACATGCATTTGTACTGAGTGGGGACGCCTCTCCACAGATCTCGCCTGTAAATTGGCCAGGCGGTGAGACCTGCTTGCTGCTATAGAGATTGAAAAATGTAATGCCATACTTTGGAATAAATAAAGCAATAATATCTCCATGGTGACTACTAGAAAAGTTGCACAGCGCGGCTTTAATGCACTCGCTTCATTTAAACTCATATTTCAGACCACTGCGCCGCACTAACCCTGTGATATGTAGGGACTTTTGGAGATGTTTTGAAAATATGCCTGTATGACCCTGACCCAAGCTGTACCACCTTTGTAGAAACGCACCTTTTTGTAATTATTTTTATTTTATTTTTCATTAGTTTGCAAGAGCTGCTACGCTTACTGAGTGAAGGAACTGAAACGAGTGATTTTGTATTATGTTAGTACTGTTACTTTGACAAGACAGCCTACATATCCTAACCAGCTTCATGAATATAGACAAATAGTATATATATTTACACACAATAGCGTATAACAATTGTCTTGTTTAGAAAGGCCTTCGAGCTGGATGTCTTTATGCATGTTTGGTTTAAAATATATATATTTTTATCTAAATATTTTCAGCATATTTTCAATCAGCAGAACATATGTGACGAAAATGAGAAGATCAGAATGTAAAAATGCAGTGTAAATGATGGTAGCATTCATGTGGTCACTTATTTCTTACTCTGTGCAAGCAGCATGTTTATTTTCTTTCAGATTTTGTAAGTCTTTGTCAGGAAACCAGTTGCCTTCAGTTGCCTTGTATAGTCCCATGTTTATTGCACAATAGCTTGTAACATATTCAAAGCTTGAGAGACCGTTCTGGTTACGCCTGTCACCGTAATTACTATATGGACTAGTTTACTTGATGTAGTTTCCTCATCAGAAACGTTCCTGGAATTGTGTTTCGTTTCATTCACACATATTCAACACTCACACCCTGCATAGTTTGGCTTTGAGTTCTTCTCTCAAACTGAAAATGTTTTCTTCCACCTTGTGATGTCATGTGGTAATATTGGAAAAGCTCCCATGTGTTTTTAAACTAGGGCCCGACCAATATGGATTTTGTTGCGGCCGATATGATAGCGATAAAATGGGAGTTGGAGCTGCCAATATAATCATCGATATATTTATGATATAAAAATTCACTGTAAATCTTCATTTGTTTATAAAAATTAAGTTTGCGTCTATTGGATTTTCAATTGGGTTTATTTAGGCGACATTTATTGTTATTCTGCCTCTTTACTTCATTTTTAAAGACAGTAGTTCAGCCTAATGGCATTTTTTGTGATATTCTAGCCTGTTAACAAAGTACTGTAAGTAAGCTAACGCTATTAGCTTTTAGCGGTAAATGCGTGTGCGCCGCAGATCTGGACATTTATCTGTCTGTAAATTGGATTAAATGGGTAGAATATAGAGAGTTTATGCTTTATAACAAAGTAAAAATGTCCACATGGAATATCAGCCCATATCAGCAAGATTTAGGCCGATTTCCAATTGCCAATATTGGTCAACCGATATATCGGTCAGGCCCTATTTTAAACTCCACACATTTTCACTAGAATCGTTTTGGATGATTTCAGCTCTTGCCCATCTTTACTGAACAAATGTTAAAAGGTCGCGGTTAACTTGAAAACTACCACTCCATGACATCACATGGTGAAACGGAGCATTTTGAGCTTTGGAGATGTAGACCGACATGTGAATGAAACAAAACGCAACTCCAGGTATGTTTTTGATGAGGTAACATCATTCTAACATGGCTTAAAGCTCACAAGAATCCATTTTGTGTAATATAGGACCTTTCACTATATTGTACATTTAGCAAAGTAATATCGAGACAGGCCTAGTTCTAGTTTTCTATTACAATTCTGACATATCTTCATACACTTTTTCTGCTATAGTTTTGTATCTAGTAGCAGGGAGTAGAGGGTAAACCAAAGAAGCTCTGTTGTCAGTGGCTGTGTCAAATGGTATATTCTTTAGACTAACGCATTTGTCCTGTTTTGATTGGCCATTTTTTTTGTTTAGCGCATATTTAAATCACGTTTTCAATGTCATATCTTTAGCCTCATTTCCACCAGCTCTACTTGGTCCAACTTATCCACGGTGATGCTGTGGTAACCATTAGTGCTGTCACCAGGCTAAAATTTCAACCTCTGTCTCAGTTCTAAGGAATATATATCCTCAATACCCATTCTGATACCACAATAATACTTAAAACATTTTCTTGAAAAAAATAGGTGATTTTCAATATTAAGTTATAGCTCGTACTTTTATATGACCATGCTGGCTTATTTTTGTGTAATGAATTTAAAGCGATTCAGGAAAGGTTCATTACTCTCCTGTGATTGTGACTCTCTTACTATCGATTCTTGCTCAGTGATTACTGTATTTTTTCTACGGTATTTTTTCGGAGTGTAAGTCGCACCTTTTGGGGGAAATTTATTTTCTAAAATCAGATCAAGAACCGACATTTCATCTTGAAAGGCAAGTTATAGAAGTTATAGTAATAAAAACGACTCAATAGAGAAGAATCCGTGTATCAGTCGTTCAATCGTTTTTCAATATAGAACCAAAAATAAGAAAATGAAAAAATAACGCTTTTCTTTATTATTTGTCTCTAAAACCAAAATGAAAAAACGGATGACGATTTATTTTTTCATTTTTGATTCATATATAGGATTAATATATTTGGTCTATGGACTGTCAGTGTGAAAAGTGTAATATATAAGTTGCACCTGAGTATATGTCGAACCCAAACCCTGAAAAAAGTGCTACTAGTCCGAAAAAAAACGGTAGTTTCGATACGTTTAATACCATTTAGGGTCAAATTTTCGATTCTTTTGACAATCCTGGTAACGGATTCAACCAGTAACCAAAACGTTTAGTCTGTGACCTGTTAGAACCTGGCTCGGTATTGATTAAAGCTGCACTGCGTAACTTTTCAGTTGGGGGTACTTCACCTGATTGTTTCTACGGATATTTCATTTCTCTGCCTGGAATGTTCCACAGTATGACATTAAACATCTCTACTTTACATTTATTCACTTGCATGTGGTTTTAGCTCAAAAATATCTTGAAAAACAGGTATTCTGACTGTGAGCGGGGTCGCCTCTCCACAGACCTGTAACTTGGTCTGGTTTGGTTTCCATGAAGATAGAAAGGTTTACGAACACTACACTGAAACATTCCAGACAAAGCAAGAAAAGTTACGCAGTGCACCTTTAAGAATCGGGGTGGGGGTAGAGCAGGGCCAAGAAGGGCTGGTGGAAACTGCATTTGAAGCCTAGACTGGATTTCAACATTCGTCTGGTTGTCTGGTCAAATACAGTAGACACAAGATTAGATATGCATTAAGAAAATTCAAAGCATTCATACATGCCATTTTTTTGGTGTACTCTGTCATCGATGAGCTGTTCTTCTATTCAAACCACGCCATGATGATCAGATTTAGATACTGCGCATTCAGTTGGGCAATACATCTTTATTACTTGGTATTTCCTGCTAAAACTTATTAAAGAGGGAGTATTATGCAATTTCTTTTAACGCTTTTTACAATGTTACAAGTTGTTCCCTTCAAAAACATGCCCGAAGAGGTTTTATGCATGTTTGAGTCATTTAGTGATCTCTCTTGTGCCCTATTCAAACCCTCTTTACAGTTGGCTGTAAGATTCTGCGCCATGTTCGGCCCTCAAGCCTACGTCGCTCACTCTCCCACACGACAGTTCTCCGTAAATATACAAAAACATGACGCAAAACTGTACACAAAAACTTATAAAACGTGTTAATATGTTTTTGTTTAAAATACCCCCTCTTTAAAAAGTGTTGGTCAAGTCTTGCAAGGCTATAAATGTCTTCCTTTACTTCGGAATAATCTTTGCCAAATGCTTTTTGGTAAATTGATTATGAACTTTTATTTTACAGCAATATTTTGGCATGTAATTTGACATTTATGTTTTTTTTTTTGTTAAAGAAACCATTATCAAATCTGCTCTTGACTCATGTTAATTTTAAATGCCAGTTCTTCTGCTCTCCTCATGTAAATCGCACAGTCCAGAGTGGCCTTAAATTCATTAATAAACCAATCAGTGTAAATGCAAACTTTGATTTCATTTTTATTTTCAAGAAATATTTGGTACAGTGCAGTTAAGTACATTACATTATGCTGTGTTATAACTGTATAGGAGACTACGTAAATGGTTGTAAAGAAATATTTACACATGGCAAATTGCAATCTTTGGAGCTGATGTACTGGTAATGAACATTCCCTGTGGGCATGATGCTATCTGGAGGCTCTGCTCTGTCTGATCACTGCTAGACTTTAATCTGAGCTTTATTTTAACACAGTTAGACCCTAAAGAACTGACTTGTTTATTTCAGGACCTTTGGATCAGAGGACGAGAACTCAACCAACTTGCAAAAACTACAAACCATGTATGTATGGAACGTTTCCAATGTCACCATGGAGACACAATGCACATATTAGCAAATACTGAAAACTCAAAACGTACAGCTCACATGTTGTAATTCCAACTAAACCATCTTTTTCTCGTCCGATTGTGTTTAAATAAAGCTCAGAAGCCTAACAAAGCTTCAGACAGAGCAGAACAGAGCCTGCAGAGAATGTTGGCAATAAATGGCACAGTAGCTCCTCAAAAAGGATTCATCTCAAAAACCTTGGTGAGTGGTTCATTTCCATGGCATTTGGGACACTTTTCATCCACCAAACATGGTGCACCCTGCCATGTCTGGTCTGAACTTCCCCTTTTATCTGTATTAACCCTCCTCCAGGGCTGTCTCTTGTAATATAGTTGAGTGTGATGGTGTGGTTAGGGGTTAGGGAGTAGAGGGTTTGGGAAGGTGAAATTTGGCGGTAGTTCAAAATGCAGAGGGGCTCGTAGTGGCCTAAGAACACGAACTAATGGCTCACCATCTTCTATCTGTGCCTCTGCTATTCTGATCCGACCAATGACTTGATTCATTGTTGCTCGTGGTATTGGACTGCCGTCTATCATCTCACTGACCACTTCACAGTATCCAGAGTATACTGTTAGAAGGACCTGGTAGTGAGCAGGGTTATTATGAACAATCTTATATCCAACCAGAAGCTCCCCGATAATTTTCCCCATGGCCCACACATCTGACTTATGGTTACGCTTGGTATACGGTTGGTGGATGATCTCGGGAGCAGCATAAGCAAGATTTCCCATATTTCTTCCGGAATAAAAGTCATTCTGAAATTTCGCTAATCCTAAATCAATGATAACAGGGCGGAAAGTATCATTTTGAACCTGAAAGGGAGAGAAAAGAGGAAAAATATCAACTCTTAATCTATATCAGACCATTTCATTTTTGTCGACTTGTCAACACATTAAAGGAACTATATATAACCTGCACTCTTACAGTTCAGTTTTTCTTATTCTGATCTCTGGTAAAGGTATATGCAGTTTAAAAACACAGTGGAGCACTTCCTATTTTAGTATATAGAAAGGCAATGCCCCATGAAAGCTCAGAGCCTCCAGAATTCTCTCACTGAGCTGCAGAGGCTGCACTAGCACAGATTCATGATTGTCCACAGCTTGAGTTTAGGTAGTGACCATTCAGATCACAGAGATGTATTTAGGTTCAAACCAAATGGATTTCAGTTCTGAGACTGGCAACCCAAATGAGAGACTCATGTGAGACTCATTCTGATTTCCGGTTGGATAATCAACTTACTGTATAGGAACCAAAACACTAAATTATAACTAAACAATATGGCCATCATGTCCAATGTGTTTGTAAGTAAGAATAAATCAGCATTTAAACGTGTCTACCTCATATCTGAGGACAGTTAGTAAAATCTTAGTTATATTTCCTTTAAATATTGACAGTGCAGGTCACATACTTACCTTGATGTTATCTGGCTTCAGATCTCGGTGTGCAATACCTTTATTATGTAGGTACAACAGGCCTTCACACATTCCTGTAATGATCTTGCTTTTGATATGCAGAGTGATCTGAGAGGACAAACAACTATGTGAGCACATACTCACCAATCCTGGTCTATACTATACCCTATCCTTTTGTGTGGGCCACATGACATACATGAAAGTTGTTTCTCATGGGATGGAACATGACGTCCTTCAGATCTGGTCCATCGATCAGCTCCATTGGGAAACACCACCGTCCTGCTTCCTTATATATCCTGCCCACGAGCTTCACTACATTTGGGTGATTGACTGTGCTGTTTTTGAACGAGACAAAAAAGTTTGATACGTTACGCTATCTCTGCATGGATGTGTCATCAGTCAGCATTTCTCACTAGTAGATTTCCTCTTCCCTGCGGAGGAGATCTTCTGTAATGTAATGGGGATCATCTGGAACTTTCTTCACAGCACATAACTGTCCATTGAACCACTCTTTGTAGACCTGTCCAAATGCTCCTCCGCCAATAAGTATGGAAGTCTGTAAACATCATTACAAGTGCTATATCAGCAATGATATATGCCATTTCATGGCCATCGTCTAGTCATGAACTTTGCCTTTGCTGTTGATTTTGGTAATGACTTTATACTTTATGATAGTTATATTTTAAAGGTAAAAAAGATATTGGGTTTAACCTGCATTTAACCTTGTCTCAATTAACCCTCACCCTAACTTAAATTTAATTCAAATTTAAAATGAAATTTAATCAAGTTTTGTACAGTTTTGCATTTATCACCTGCTTGTTTCCATGGAGATATGTAAAATAAGATGAAGATTTAATTGTTTTAGTTGTTTTAGTTTAGTTTAATTGTTTTAAACTATGGAACAGTCTAGACAAAGCAATAACCTCAAAGTTAATAAGCAGTTTGCTTATATACTTATATAGAATAGTGCACCTTTAAACTTAACTTATTTTTTACGTCCAAAAAATAAGACACAAGTTGAAAAAAAAGTGCTGTTCTTACTCACCATGTTCTGTCTTCTTTTAGCAGGCAGTGAAAGAAGGATCCTCTCAGCTTTTTCTTTCTGATGTTTCAGGCCACACCTTAAAGGCCACACCTTAAAGACATCCTGGACTTCTTCATAAATGTTCTGTTCTTACTGTAATATACATAGATGTTGATGAACCAGTTTAAACCACGTCTGGGTTCACTCACATTTAAGGTATTTGAACTTTTCCTCGCCTGCCATGGTCACTTTATCAGTTATATGAGCAGTGTTAGTTAATGTTGATACTCAGAGACAAGGAGTCAAGACCCGTTTCAAATAAATACTTAAATGAACATATTTTATTTATTAGACACACAATGATTTTTGTGAGCTTTAAGCCTCATTATAATGTTACCTCATCAAAAAATCTGTGCCATTGGCCACTTGGCAATGTGGGTAAAGTGCCTTACCTAAAAAGACAATAACACCTGTGGCACCCCACTGTGGAGCCCGGTATTTCCAGGGGTCTCCCATCCAAGGACTAACCAGGTCCTCTGACGAGATCAGATTTTGAGAACAAGGTTTGGCCACAAGTTAACAGCTTTCTTTTACCTTTAGTTCAATAGAGGTTGGCAATTCCAGGGCTGAAATTATCCAAATGATAGAAGTGAAGGTGTATGGAATTTAAAAACACAGTAGAGCACTTCCTGTATTACCACATGACATCAAAAGGTGGAAGAGAGTGTTTTCTGGGAAGCCTAAATATGCAGGATTATTGTTTTTGCCAATCAAAAACACGAGTGAATGTTTCTGATGGGGGCACATAACATAGATCAGAAAGTAGCACAACAGGCCCATTAATGTCTGAAACACGAAGAATAATTGCTTGAAAAAAACAAAAAACAAAACAGGCAATGATATTTAAATTACAATCTTTACATATATTACATGGTATCTGTCATCATTTAGAAAATTATTTTATTAAAAAAAGGAGACTACATTGACTACATCCATTCATACAGGTTTGTCATTTCATGATACACTTTCTTATACAAACACATATGGACTCTTGGGCTTCCATGCTTCTTGAGGATATTACATTGGCTTACATTCATTTCCTGGAGACTACTTGCCTAATCTTAACCTATTTTAACCTATACCTTAACTAACAAATCATGTTGTTGATCTAATATTAAAGGATTTTGTCACGAGTAGCTGATTTTCGTCCCTCAAAAGGAGACGGGTCCAGGTTTGAAGGGGTTTCTAGCCAATGCACCCGCATACATGGCAACCACAGAGAGTTCAAAATGAGACTACAATAAAAAATAATTCCATATTGGGGTTTATAAATCACTATAGGGGCTAAATGCATTTACTTCAACTTCAAAACTGCAAAGTAAACAAGGTGGAGGTGGAGGTGCACTCACATCCATAATAAGCTCTAAGCTCTTAACATGTTAAGAGTGCACCCCCATTAAAGAACACAGAAGAACCCAACGCTCCTCCAGCCAAAATCTCTGGTGACCTGCTGACCCCACATAAAAGTAGAATTTGAATATATACGGTACATATACATTTTCTGTTAACTGTAATAGTAAAGATAAAAATATTACACCACTTTATTGCATGACGATTACAAACTGAACTTCCAAAATATTTACAGTATGTACTGTAACTTGTCAAGCCCTGATATCACTCATCAGACAGTCACATGGCAGTAATGATCAGATATGCAGTACTGGTACGACTGGAAGTGGGTAGCAACTTATTCTTGAAGTAAAAACAAGCAGTAAACATATACAGTATGTTGTATCTGTTCACTTGGATCACATTCATAGAAAGGTGGGCGTCTTTTAGGAGAAGTGCGCGTGTCTCGTCAGTCCACTGAGTTGGTGGACAGGATGTTCTAGCCACTGAGCTATGCTGCTCAGGCAATAGCTCAGGGGCTGTTGGCTCAGTGGCTCAGTCACTCTTAAAGGGGAGGAAGTGTATCAAAAATTTAGATTTTAAATTAAATAAACTTGACAAAGGAGATAATTCAATTTGTCAACTGGACAAAAGTTTATTTAATCGAATACGCAGCTCATCCAAGCCACTTCTTCAGTTCATTTCTTCAGGGTGTCAGAACTGAAGAAGCAGCTTGGATGAGTTGCAAAACATATTAAATTAAATAAACTTTTGTCCAGTTGACAAGGAGTGCCATGGATTCCACCTGGTCGACTGAGGGATTTTACATAAACTTGACCAATCTATGTCTCCAGATACAAGGCTCACATTTAGTTTCTTTGCTTCTCATTCTCGAGATAATTATCCAATCAGAAAGCAGAATGAGACTCTCATTTGGTTACAGTTGGTTTAAACCTAAAAAGACTGTGATCTGAAGCGTCACTCGTTATTAATCAGTGCTAGTGCAGCCTCTGAAGCTCAGCGAGTGAATTCTGGAGTTTCAGAGCTTCACATGAGGCATGGCCTGAAACTTGTATGTGACTTCAATCTGCAGGTTAAGGCAATGGCAACCCAGGTTAACAGTGTGACATCAATTAAAAATGTTCATGAACGCAATCAATTCCGAACTTACTCCAAATACCTTCTCTCATCTTCGTCTTCATCATTGGGCTTACACACTGTCCACCACACATCTCGAACCCTCCCGTCTGCAGCGGTCCTTATTTCCCCTTTATATTCTATTCTCCTTCCTATTCTGTCATATCTGTGATAATTCAATGTCAGGGTGTGGTTAGGGCATAGAGTGTCTGGTAATCTGAACCCTGGAGGAAGATCACGACTGTCAGTTTCATTTAGTTGCATTTGTAAGTGTCCAAATGGCTGTAGAGCATTGAGAGAACTGCTAGGGCCAGACAGAGAGTGGGTAGACTGAACTTTATGCTCTGCCTCTCTTATGTCATCAATGATATTCTCCATTGTGGGCCTGTTCAGTGCATTGCTTTTCACCATTGCAGCTACAACTTCCCTATATACATACCCCTTCAGGCCAATTAGTATGGTTTCACTACACGCTTCTTTTAGAGGTAGTTCGTAGCCAACCAGCAGCTCAAAAATTACCTTCCCCAGTGCCCACACATCTGAATATTTCTCTCCTCTCTTAAAGGGATGATTCTGTATCTCAGGGGCTTCGTATTCCTTGTTTCTTTGCTTTTTGATAGCTGTAAGCCCATCGTGATTGAACACACCGATGATCACTGCACGGACACTGCCATCTAACTTTTCAACCTGCACAAAAACAAGAACAAAATATGTGTCATATAAAGTGCAGATGGCTGGTTTTCATGATCTTGGAATTATGATTGATTTGGTGGGTTAGCACCTAAATATTTATCGTTTACATCAGTTGAGTGCCAGTTGTGGAAAACAAAAAGTCCAAAAAGTGATTTCTAAAACAGAATACCTCCACCTACATGACAGCAACACTGAAAAAGATTTTTTTTTTCTAATAGATTAAACATTGATTTAAAAAATAAAGGTATTGTCATTTTTAGTAGTCTAGTCATAACTACTGTGCCATTTTGACACGTTTTGGAGCTTATGGTTGCTAGGTAAAAGAACTGGAATTACCTTTATGTATGTCATATCTGATGCCCATGTCAAAGTGAAATTATAAACCTCACCAATATTAAGAAGCTGGATAAAACTAGGCAGGATTTTGAGTAAAGTAACAAATATAATCATGTATAATCAAGGTAATCTTTATTGTCCCCATAGCGAAATTTGTTTTCTGCATTTGACCCAACCGTCACTGCAGCTGAGACAGCACAGTTCTCAGGGACCCATCTCCTTGATCTTGATTCCAGCCTTGGTCAGAGCGACCGTAGCTGGATTTGACCTATGGTGCATGTTTTGGTTTGATGGGAGAAACCAGGCTGGGTCAACCTGGGAATCGGACCTGAAACCTGTGCTGTGAAGCGTCAGTGCACTCAGTCACTGTGCCGCAGTTAACCTTGTTTTAATGATGAGTGGTCTAAGCGGTTAAGTGCACTGCAGTACTGGCTATGTCAAAATGAGGATGCATATAAAACACAAAATGCCATGTTCTTACCATGATATTTTTGGGGTTAATGTTTTGGTGCACGATGCCGTAGTTGTGGAGAAACAAAAGGCCCTCACACATGCCTGTTATGATCCTGCTGGTGATGAGTGGAGTCATCTGTCAGAGGAAATCAGAACATGATCACTCTCACTCTATAGTGGAATTTTCTACTTAACTCATTTGTCAGATTGCAGACAAATGACAATTTATGGTTAATTTATGGTTAATTTATTTATTTGTAAACAATTTATTTGTAGAGGTACGGGAACAGTTCTATTTTAACGTACCTGAATGGTTCTTGGGTGACACATGACCGTGTGTAACCTCTCTCCAGATATCCACTCCATTGGAATGTGCCACCACTGATCGTGCTGCCTCAGAGGTCTGGCAACTATCCGCTCCACGTTTGGATGGTTCACTATATCTCTGTGAATGGGAGAGAGTTTTTTTCCCATGATTTTTTATTGATTTATTAAAGTTTTAAGACACCACATGTGACAAAAACAAAACCAACAAAAACAGAAAACAAACAATACAAACAATGAAAGAATGAGTACAGACAGACACATGTGTTTGTGTACATGTATTAGATATGAGATCTACAAATCAATACCCGCGTGACAATCGATACCAAAACCAGTATCAAAAAATGGGTAAAAAATGGGTTGAGTTTTGTGCCATGTCTCATTTACAGTTTCCATTTGGATAACTGCAAAGCATAAAACATTCAGTGCTAATACATTTTGAGTTCTTCCTTTATAAACTGAATATCACTGACAGCATTTTGTTAATTATTGGAATTTCAAGATATAAGTTTGAGGAACAAATGTACACAGGTTATTAGCTGATTTTTAGTATCATAGTCCGTCTTTTTCCGTCTCTCTTCGCCAACATTTGGACCCTCCTGAGCCTTCAAGGGCCCATATTACGCTAATTTCTGATCTATGTTATAATGTTGTCCTCATCACAAACATATCTGGAGCTGTGTTTTTGTATTGTTAGTCATAAACTAACTAGACATTTGTTATGTGTTGGTTCTGTACTGTTGCCACAGTTACCTATAGATTTCATAATGGGTGTTCATGTCATCGCGGTGCACCTCATCTCCGGGGATCTTCTTCACTGCCGCCCACTGTCCATCCCGCAGGTCCCTGTACACCTCTGGAGTCTTTACACTGGCATAGCAGGCATCTCTCTACAACAGCCAACAACAGTGTTAAGATGCATGAAGTGGGCTGTATTTACAGTAAGAATGCTGCTTAACAAGTCTGTAGTCTAGACATAATATTCACTTCTTTATATATGGGACTTTTAAAGGTCCTACAGTACGTATATTGCCTCTTGTGAGCTTTTAGTCATGTTATGATATTGTTACCTCATCAAAAACAGAGCTGTGTTTTGTTTCATTCACACGTTTGAGTAAATGTTTATTATTAGTCTACATCTTCAAAGCTCAAAATGCTGTTCCACCTTGTGATGTCATGAAGCAGTAGTTTTAAAGTTAACAGCTACTTTTTACCTTTTGTACAGTAGAGAATGGCAATTCCAAATGAAATTATCCAAATGATTCAGCTGAGCACTTCTTATATTTCCATGACACCACAAGGTGGAACAATGTTTTCGGTTTGAGAGAAAAACTCGTGTGAATGAAACAAAATTCAACTCTATGTTATGAAACACTGTAATATAAACCCTTTAAGGCTGCTTCCACATTATCCAGTAGCAGGTTTATGCAGCACATTTAACTGAACCTTTGGGCAGTCCAATTACTGACATTTTACAGGAACACTATGTAACTTTCCAGGTGAGGGGTCTGCCACTTCAAGCAGTGTCTCCTCTCCACAGATCTAACCTGTAAATTTACCTGGTGAGGTCTCCTGCTTGTTTCTGTTGAGAGAAGTTCAATGCCATACTGTGGAACACTCTGTGCAAAGCAACAATCTCTATGGCGACAAGGAGACAGGCCCTCTACCAGAATTTACATTGTGCACCTTTAATTGTGATTAGGATTCTAAAGCTCTGAAATAAAGGTAATTGGTATGTATGTAATGTAAATTACATTTTTAACTTCTAAATTCAAATTCTCGCTTATATGATTGTCTGTATAGTAAAAGTGCTGGTGCTGGTGTGTTAGATTTTAAATAGGCTAAATTTGTTAAATAAGAAAGAATTATTTTGTAACTAAAACTTTTTTTTCTTTTACATGATATAAGAAACTGGGTGTTGTGACAAGTCTTTATTTTTATTTTTTGTTCTACAGTTTCAGATAGCTTAATTGTGATCTCAGTTATTTTATTACTAGCTTAGGCTACAGTTTTTTAGTCTGTCCAGCCTTATGACAAAACATAAGTCTTACATCGTACCAGTTGACAACCAATGACATATAGCCTACAGCTATAAAACAGAATAGCCTATAGCAAGTAGTTAAACAAAACTTCCCGAAACTCTCATGATTCTTGTTTATTTTGACCAACTGAAGAGAAAAACTCAGCTTTTCTGCAGCCAACAAATAACCCACGTCCGATCATAAAGAAAGGCTGATCCTGCAGGCATCTCTTTCTGTATCAGTTTCCTGTGTTGAGCGTCAAAAGGTGACCTATGACATATTTTTAGGAAATACAAAGAAACAACAAAAATATATTCTGTAGCTTATTAATTGTAAGAGATCTGATTGATGTTGTACACGTTTTGGAGAGCAACAAAATAAAAACTGTATATTTTAAGGTAGCCTAACAGTTCCCATAGACCTATGCTAGTTCCCCATCTGCAACGTAAGTTTAAAATATTTTCTAATTATTTTTTTTTACTACTTATTATGATGACGACGACAACGATTACGATAATTATTTATTTTTATAGTTTTATTTTATTTTATTTTATTAAGTAAAAAAAAAATTTTAGACAAAAGCTTGAACAGAAGCTAGCGTTTTGTAAAGAAACACTGCCATCTGCTGGTGGTTCTTTGCATTGACGTAGCCTCACTCCAAGAAGTAGCTTCACTTTTATACTGAATACTGAAATAATGTAATATTATTGACTGAATAACAACAAATCGGTGTGTCTGTGATAGATAACCCTAAGTCCTGTCAATCATCAATATATTCTCCTTAAGACCTCTTGTGTATTGCGGAGATATTTTTATTGTTATTGTTATTTTTATTGTATTTTAATTTTACTTGTACATATACAGTTATATAATTATGCCTTATTTGACACCAGTCTCTTGATATTTTTGCTACTTATTTAGAATTTAGAATTACCTTTTTCCCCTCAATTATAATATATTGTGATGTGTGAGCTAGTGTCCAAATAATTTCTTTTGTGAACCAATAAAATTAGTCTAAGTCTACATCTAACACAAATTAATATAGGCCATTTAAGGTTCATATTTTTACTAATAAGCAAATTTGAGAAATAGCTTCTGTAGTTGATGACTGCCTATGTTTGAAGAGTCATTTTTAGCACATGAACTCCAAAAACTCCATAACTTACCTCTGTTCTCAGTTTGGACCCAGACGTGGTAACCTACCAGAGATGAAACCTTAGCTGTCTTAGAGCCTACACTCCTCATCCAGCTGTTGTGACTTGTGAGTTAAGAGAAGGCGGAGTGTCTTATTTGTGTGTGTGTGGATGTGGACGTCAGGCAAAACAAAGAAAAAAGGAGGTCACAAGTCTAGCCTGGCTAAACCTGTCTCCATGCTATGCAACTAAAGCAGTGCTAGAGCCATAGAGACACAGACACAGAGCTGGCTACTTCACTTCAGCACCATGTTGATGAAAGAGTACAGAATATGCATGCCTCTCACAGTGGAGGAGGTGAGTACCTTGTATTTACCATTTTATCATGGCTTGTCACAACTATTTGCTGAGAAATTACAAGAAAACACATGGTTTTAACTAGCCAAAGTACACAATTTGTAACAGAATACACACTTCTGGATTTAATGTACTAAAATGAATTCTGTTAGGGTTAAAATATAATGAAAATGCAATTAAAACAATGTGGCTTGCAATATTCAATAATAAATCAAAATTACAACGCAGTAGGTTGTTAAAGCTGCATTATTTAACCTTTCTGGTCTAGGGTTTGCTATCTGCTTGTTTCCTTTGTTAATGCATTGCCAAGAATGTGCCACAGTGTAGCATTAAACTTATCTATCTGTAAATTGATGTCTGCCTATGGTGAAAAGGCATATTTTGCAAGGTTTTTCTGAAAAATAAAATCACTCGCATGATAGATGATACTGCATAAAAAAGTGAAACAAACCAGGTGCAGCAATAACATCTCCGTGGCAGTGAGGGCCAATCCTATTTCTAATTTCTACACCTACCACTTCCCCTTGTCCCTTGCCCCTTGAAACTGAGCAACAACAGTAGGGGTTGAAAGTCAACTTCGGGATTGGGACACCCCGTCAACAATCACATACAGTAACAAATAACTACAAATTGCTGTTTTAAATAAATGCTTGTTTGGAATCATTTGTATCTGTATCAAGACTTGGCACAATCAACACACAGGCTTCTACCTTATGTTTCCATTTTATTGTCTTATTATTGCAATTGTACATGTAAGCTTCATTTCATAAAATGTACACATTTGCACAATTGATTAACAATTCATAATAATAAATGTATATTTTGATATATCTTTCAGAACAGTTAGATGCCTATAAAACATAAGCCATTATCCATTTACAAGTGCACAAAGTTAGGCATCAAAATGATACATTTACAAAGGTAATAGACATTTAATTCATAAAATTTTAGCTATACAGCACAATATCCATCCATCCATCTTCGGCTGGGTCACGGGGGCAGCAGTTCGCCACCCAGTCCTCTGCACACCTGACCCCTATGAACCCCTCTGTGGGTGGTGAGCCCACAGGAGGAATTCAGCACAATATGTAATTCATAAATCTCTTGGCGAGCTACTTGGAAAGGACGGGAAAGCTGCAGGTAGCTCTCAAGCTACAGGTTGGAGACCGCTGGCCTACCTGTTGTATTTTAATATAATAACATATGAAGAAATGTTCTCGATTTTGTTGAAAATAAATAAAAACATGACTAGAGTAACACTGTCGTTTTACAGCACTGCAACCACGTCAAGGAGCAAACAAGTTTAGCCCCTACAGTAGTATCATACAAACTGAACGTGTCAAAACAGCCTATAGCAATGAAATATATCACAGTATTTGATCCTATCCAAAAGTCTGTTTTTTCATCTGCTGTGGATCTTCAATAACATTCCATATGCTCTGTTTTTGGTTGAATGAGATAGTGACTGGGGCGTCACAATAAAAGGCTTGCCAACCTATATAAAGGAGAATCTGTTCTCATGCATATGCACCCACTCTGTACACTTACTAATTAACATTCATCTTCACATTGTTATATTTGACTACCTTCCCATCGCGAATCACCACCTCCTTCTGCTCCCATACCTCCACCTGCCCATTTTTCTCCTCAAACTTCTGCACTACAAACTTGCCTGACGTAGGTAAGACACTCGGGAGATCCTTCGTTGCCTCTTCGTATAGCTTCATCTTCATCATGTCATGTGTGAGGTTAGTGCCACCTTTGGTCACCAGTTGCACATTTTTCTCCTGATTCTTTGGAGGAGAGGGAGTGGCGCGTGCTTGCGGCGTAGGGTGAAGCACTCTCACTTCAGGCCTGGGGGTGTGTGCACGGTGAGCTGCAGGAGACAGTTTTTTTGGATCTTTGGGCGACGCTGGAGAGGGTGACCGGAGAAAGTTATTGGCAGCCTCGAATCTGTTCATGGGCGATGGGGAGCGATTTCGGACGGGGTTAGCCGGTGGTGCTAGATGGTTCGCTGTCCCACCTGTAGGGATGTCAAGATTACTAGGTTAATCAAAAATTATGATTATTCAGGCCATAATATACAGATGGAGAAGCAATATCAAAGCCGAATGTAACTGCCAAAATGTGCAAATTAAAATGATGTTCTTTCATAATGGGTTTTAAGGGGACTTGCACCTCCACAAAACGGACTCATATATGGCCTGGGGGGCCTCCTCCTGGTTGTGTCAATGGCAGTGTTATTCCGGCATAAAACTTCATCAGCTTTCATATATTGAAGGATGAGGTGATATAGTAAATATCATGACAGGCCTATTCAGTTTGGTCATGGTGTCATTAATCATGTATAATCCTTTAGTTGTGCTGTTTTTCTTACAATATTTGGAACACTCAAATTTGATACTGTGATATCTTTACCCACCTGGTTTGGGTCTTTCAACTCCCGCTACCCGGATGGCGTTGATGACACCGGGCATGGTGGCCCTCACCGAAGGGTCAGGTTGCACCATTCGACATACAGCATTGCAGTATGGACTGTCCTTCAGATACTCCTTAATCTTGTCCGGGTTAACGCTGGTGGTGACCAGGCGGAGGCGGGCGCACAGTTCCGCAATGATTTTGCCCATGGCCCACACATCAGAGCGCTGGCTTCTTTGGGTGCCCCTCTGTAGGACCTCAGGAGGAGAGTACGCCTCGTTGCCCATGTCCAGAGCTGAATTGAGGCCGTTTTTGAAGAACTTGGCCAGTCCCAGGTCGATGATGACAGCTCTGTTTGTGCTGTGTTCCACCTGGAGGAAATATATTTAACATTTTGTTTGTGTAAGGAGATGTAAAAGTAAATAATATAATAGCGAAAGAAAAATTACAGCTGTGCTCATAAGTTTACATACTTGATTGATTTCTTGTCCATCTTTCAGAGAATATGAATGATAACACAAAATCGTTTCTTTCACTCATGGTTAGTGCTTGGGTGAAGCCATTTATTACCAAACAACTGTGTTTCCTCTTTTTAAATCATAATGACCACAGAAACTACACAAATGACCCAGTGACAGCTTGGAGTATTTTGTGATAGTTGTGGATGAGGCGCTTTATTTTCTCTGATGGTAAAGTTGCTCATTCTTCTGGGCAAAAGGCTCCAGTTCCTGTAAATTCTTGGGCTCTTGTCTGAACTGCAGCTTGAGATCTGCCCAGAGACTCAGTGATACTGAGGTCAGAAGAGACGGCCACTCCAGAACCTTCACTTTATTCTGCTGGAGCCAGTGACAGCTCCACTTGCCTTTGTGTTTTGGATCATTATCATGTTGGAATATCCAAGTTCGTCCCATGTGCAGCTTCTGGACCAAGAAATCATAAATTCTGCCAGGGGATGTAAACTTATGAGCACAACTGTATTTTCTGTCCACTGGGCAAAAGTGATTTTTAGAGTGACGTTTTTCGGAGCTTTTCCAATCGGCCTTAAACCTGCCTGAAAGGAGGAGCTGACAAGACTGAAACTATAACACCTATTTGTTTACAGTTTCTGTTTGTTAACTAGGTCTATTGAACTACATTAAGTATGAACTGTGCCTGAGTCACATCGTTCAGGCCCTTGATGGGTGCCCTCACAGCTCTTAGCATACAGGTTAGCACTATTGTTTTGATTTAGGTTTGAGGATGGAGTTATAAACTACTAATAATAAACTACTACTAATAATAATGAAAACTAAAAAAAATATATTCAGATGGGATGAGAACAAAAAAAAAAAAAAAAAGAATATAACAAGTCTTGAAATGTTGCTAATAGAATGTGTGGTAACTCCAAAACAGCCAAACCCACTATTTGATAAACTTGATAAACTCTATACCCTTAAGGCAATAAGACATGTTGAAGACAAGCCTGCTGAGGTTTGAGCTGCTCACCAGAATGAGGAAAAATGTGTTCAGTCAATATGAATGTGGCAATGCATGTGGCAATGTGCCTCCAAAGCTGTTTTGCATAGGCAGAGAATAAGAAAAATCATTCACTTCAAACACAGGAATACACATGCTGGATCAGTACAGCCTGCACAGGACTGACCAGATCCATAAGCGGAGAAATCAGGGCTTCTTTTCTTTTTAAAGGTTTTGTGTAATACTTTACCACCCAATTTTAAAATATTACAATATAGAAAATGCAGTGACTTACCATGATGTTGTCAGGCTTCAGGTCCTGGTGGACAATGTCTAAAAGGTGCAGATGGAGCAAACCCTCGCACATGCCCACGATGATGGTGCTTTTTGTAGCTTGAGTTAACTGTTGAAACAAAAGATTAAGATCATTAACTAAAACCAGAGTAAGACCAGTAACAAATTTGAATTGGTGTAAAAGGGATCAACATATCTTACCGGTATTTTGGACTTTGATACATGAAAAATTGTGGTCTCCAAGTCTTCTCCCTCGATAAACTCCATTGGGATGACATATTTACTACTTACGAGTGTTACAGGGCCCAAGAGTTTAACTATGTTGGGGTGCTCAGATTTTCTGTGAAAGCAACAAAGCTGATGACCAACTGAGACCTTGTTTTGATTCCATGTGCATGGAATTTTATGGAATTTTACCCCGAGATTTTTAAATAATTTTTTAAAATGTATTTTGGGCTAGTAAACATTTTGTGTTCTTTTACAATGGAACACAGTATCATCCGTATTGACATCAGTAGAATTGTACCAACAGAAACAACAACAAAATTGCTCAAAAGAGAGTGGGAAGAAAAATATCTTCCTACTCCTTGGTGGTCCTTGTTATGGAATTTGAAGTCTTTATACTGGCCACAACAGCATGTCGAATATCAGATAATGGTATAAAAAATCCATATGGCTCCTAATACCACAAAGGATGAGGCTTGACTTACTTGTACACTTGACACTCTCGATCCAGGTCCTTCCTGCTGATGAGACTAATGGGCACCCTCTTAATGGCGGCCCACTTATCGTTGTACTTCTCCCTGTAGATTTTGCCAAAGCAGCCCTTGGCCAGAGTTCCAGTAGCGTGTGCCATGAGCAAGGCTGAACACAAGCAGGGAGGCATGTTAGTCATCATACATCTCTCAGAATGTAACAGGAAAGACAGACGCAGACAAATAAAAAAAAAACTCAGTTGTCTTAATACTGGTGAAGAGGAGGAGCTGTGATGAACCTGAATGTTGGAGCTCACAGATGGCAAAGTGGAGAACGTAAAAAAGTGCTGAATGATTTGGAAAAACAAATCACTTTTTTCTGACAAGCATGGCTTCGTGATTAGATTTGCAATTTATGTTTAGCTTTGTAATGTGCCCACGAAAATTGGCAAAAAGACTAACTGACAAGCTAATACAATCATAATCACATGATTGGACGTCGTTTTTGCCTCCCCCTGCTGTCCAAAAATAGGTCAAGGTTTTCTTTTGTACCCCAAGCAATAAAAGCATTAAACGAAGTGGTAAACCATCCAATGTAGTGTGTGCTAGTGTGAATAGCAATTTTTTTTATTTATTTTTTATTTTTTTTGTGTATGTGTTCTTTCGTATGCCTGTCTGTGTCTCATGTCTTGTGCCAGCGACTGTACTGCAAATACAATTGCCCCATGGGGATCAATAAAGCTCTAACTAACTAACTAACACATTTCAGTGCATGTTTGAACAGATCTAAACTGCAGGCTTAGCATGTTTTTATACAGAATAAGACAGGGTATTTTGTTGTTTGCATTTTACTTTGAAAATTTTAACCTTTATGATTTGCAAATTGTGCCTGAAAATAAGGAAAAGTAATTCACTCTTAATGGACAGTTTTGCAATCAACCATAAGAAGCTGTTTTTGGATTTTAGATCATTGTATGGCGTCAGTTTTATAGTATGAACAGTTTCCCAGGTAGATGCCGTCAGTTGGTGGAATCCAGTCTTACCAGTTGTAACCAAAGATCATTCTCCTAACTAAAGTAAACAAGCATGAGTGTATTGACAGAACATTTCTTTTTTTTATACTGGGGCCCCTTCACTAACAAGTAAATAGACATAACACTCACCAAGATAACACGTTTGAGCAATATTTGAACTGAAAAACTTGTACGTAGGACATCTTTATAGCTGGGTGTGCACTTATGTGAACTTTATCTATACTCTTATCTCTTGAACATCAGGGTCAGATGAAAAGCCCCTTGTCTATTACCCCATAGTGTAATGTAGTCTTTTTTAAACCTAGGAGGAGCAAAGCAAATAGTAAATAGTAAGAGCATATTAAGTACATCAAATAAAAACTTATATTTTTCTAATGTACTATGAGCCATTTTATTGGTCTTGGTCTGGAGCAGGTTAGCAAATAATGTGGTGTTCATATATTTAAAAGCATATTTAACACCAAAACTGCTTTAAGACATCTGTTAACAGCTTGTATAACAGTCTTTACTAGGTATTTTTTCATGAAACAGATTTTTACTTGAAAATGTCACTCAGGACTAAGCCAACAAAACAGAAACCTGCAACTATTAAAATTTGCAAGCCAATGTCATAATAAAGGAGTGTACATTGCAACTTTGATCACACCGCTTTAGTGCCGATTCAGAAACTCCTTCAAGTTAGGTTAGGTTAGGTTGCTTTATTTGTACCCATAGGTAAATTTGCTTTGCAGATTTGAGAGGCTGGTCCCACATTTGTCATACTTTCAGGCTGACTCAGTGTTTCGTTAGAGGCAATTAATAAAACTGTAATTATATCAAATGATGAAGCCTAATGACCAGCTTGAATTGCATTTTCTTCCATGGACAATTGGTTCTTGAAACAAGTTTATATTTACTGGTGTATCTTATTAAAGAATAAGACTGCATACTCTTCTCCTACTTGAGTAAACATTTGTTTGAGGTAACAGTACTCTGGAGTAAACAAAACAATGTATTTGAGTTACAAAAGCTGTATGTTGTCATATGTAAATGAAAAGCTGTTTTGATATGATTTTGTTTTTTCTCTTTTTGGCATTGTTTATCCTTTGAAAATGCCCGTTTAAGAATTCATATATTGTCCATCATCTTTTACCTACGTACAATTTTTGACTGCTCTACCCACACTCACTGTAAGAAATGTATCTGTATTCTTTTATTTTATTATTATTTTTTACTTCTTAATATTATCATTACTATTCATTTTAATTTGTATGTACCCTTACGTTGATTAATTAATTTTAGGTGGAAAAAAACAAAAGAAACGATGCATATATACTGTGACGTATGTGGAGGAAAAAAAAATCGCTGAAAAAAAGTTTAGTTCTTTAGTTGTGTAATGCATTTGAAATGACTAAACATTGCTAAATACCTGAGGTGATGTGGAGTTGAACATAATACCATAATATATTACCTAAACTACTCTTAAACTCAGTGTTACACAAGAAGATGCCGTACACTTCCTTCCATATGCAAGTTAAACATAAGATAACAAGAACATAACCAGGAACTAGCCCAAATAAAGTGAAAAGTATTATTCTCAGGAAGGGAGTGTCATTTGGACCTCTTATTAAGAAAAATCCCTCAACTATCCAGAGTAACCTGAATATCTCAAGTTTCAGTTTTGAGTCAAATCACTTTACAATGCTTCAAATGAACCATGAAATGTGTTTTGTGTAAATAACATCTCAGGTAGTTGGAGTTCAGCAGTTTTTTATAGATGGGAATGGAAAACAAGAACAATAGTGAATACAGGTCACTGAGACTAGTGATGTCCTACGCATTTGCTAATAGAATAGCTTAGTGACCAATGGAAAATGAGGAGAAAAGGTAAAATAATGAAAAAATAACAAAAATACTTATATAGACAGGTTTAAAGTAGGCAAACTAGTATATTAACAATTGTAAGTAGTAGTTAAACAAAGATAGGTGCTGTGAAAGACATAACACAAGCAGCTATTTAGAAACTCAGATAAAACTGAATAAATCTCACAATTCAAAAGAGAAATAATTAATTCAGCTTTTTATTTATACTATTAAATGATCGACTTGAAGATCTAAAATAATAGCAATGGAGAAAAAAGAAAGAGTACAATAACAGCATGTGTATAAGACCTACCTTAAGTTGCAGCTGTGATGTCGCGCTCGGGTCTGAACACGATTTCAAATACTTGCTGGCTTTATGATCCACGCCTTGAATTACATCTCACTCTTTCTGCTGAGTATTGTGACGCAGTGAAGAAAGGCAGCGGAAGAACCAAAACAAAATAACAACAAAAAAACAACAAATCCAGCACATAAGTCGATGTTCAGGGCATTTTCCTTGTAATGTACTTATGAAAAGATTCAATCAATATACCGTATTTTTCGGACTATAAGTCGCACCAGCCAAAAAATGTGTAATGAAGAAGAAAAAAACATATATAAGTCTCACCGGACTATAAGTCACACTTATTGGGTGAAGTTTATTTTATCAAATCAGATCAAGAGCCAACATTTCATCTTGAAAGGCAAATTATAGAAGTTATTGTAATAAAAATAACCCAATAGAGAATAATCTGTGTATCATTCATTCATTTGTTTTTCAATATAGAACCCAAAAAAAAAAGAAAACAAAAAAACAACTCTTTTCTTTATTTGTCTCTAAAACCAAAATGAAAAATGGATAACAATTTGTTTCATTTTTTATTCATATATATGATTCATATAAATGGTCTATATGAATCATATATATGAATAAAAAATGGGCGACAGTAGCTCTGTTTGTCCACTGATCCGAAGGTTGGCGGTTCGAATCCCGCTCTTAACATAAACATCATTGGTGAGCGGTCAGATCCACTGACCCACAGGTCGCTGGTGTGATTCCAGCTCCCACAGATGAATGCTGTCATTGTGTCCTTGGGCAAGACACTTAACCCACCTTGCCCCCAGTGTCTGCGTACACAGGTGTATGAATGGGTGAGTGGTTCCTTGTTGTAAAGCGCTTTGAGTGCCTTGAAAAGGTAGAAAAGCGTTATAAAAATTACCATTTACTTACCATTTCTATGGACTGTCAGTGTGAAAAATGTAATATATAACTACCTGAGTATAAGTCGCAGGACAACCCAAACCCTGAAAAAAGTAACTTATAGTCTGGTACTAAAAAGGTGAACTAAAAAATGTATGAAAATGGATGAAAATCGGGAGTATCAACAGAACAAGCCTTAAAACAAAAGAGTTGCGTGGTAACTCCAAAACAGCAGAACCCACTATTTAGATTTGAACTTAGACAAACTTTATTGATTCACAAGGGAAATTACACTGTAGCTATATTATAATAACAAAGAGAACAATATAAATGGTAAGAGTAAAATCTAAATAAGTAGCAATAGCAAGAGATATAAATGAATACGCACAAGTCAAAATAAAATACAAAAGAAAGTAATAAAAATATCTCAGCTACCTACAGGAGGCCATAAGGAAAGCAGTGCAAAGATGAAATAGTGATAGACAGGACATAGGTTATCTGTTACACTGAGGTGAGTTGTTGTACAGTTGTAGGGAGTATTATCTGTAGGGATGTGTATGATAGGGTGTATGCTCCTTTGACTGGCTTTCGATGGAGGTATTTGTTGCTGTCAGCACAGATAATCTTGTCATTGATCCAGTCCATAATGTAGGTTTGTCACTTGCAGTGATCAGATATGGCTGATTTCAGATTTTCCAGTTCTGCTTGTTCTTTTATTGCTCTTGGCACTTCCTTTTCACATTCTTTTTAATTTTCTTTTTTCCTGCAACAATGCCAGGGTCATCCGTGCTGAAAGCAACAAATACATTCACTGATCAGAGAGGGTCTCAACATCCAGAAACGAGCTCCAAGGACATGAACTGTGCTGAGGGAGCGTACACCCTATCACACATGGGTTGTAGCAGCCAACATAATACAGTATATTATGTACACTAGATACATAAACTAACTTCAGTGTTGCACAAAAACATGTCTTACACTGCTTTCCACACTTGTTTTCTGACCAGACAGTGGCCGCTCAGTTTACACAGCCTCCAGACCCTGTACTGGGAACAATGTGCTGATACAGGCAGAATTCTGGGTCAGTGACTAAAACCAGTTTGAGCTCTCTGTTTTGGACTAAACTGAACACATTTGCCCAGTGCGCATGACTTCACAATCTCCTAGCAGATTTTTTTTTCAATTTGACTACTCAGTGCTGCTAAATCCTGTGTGTGTCAAGTATTAAGAGAATAAAATTGGATCAAAAAGCAAGTAGAGAGGAATATGTCTTCTTGAAAATAAGCGATTAAAGATTGTATTTACTCCAAATACAACAGGGGAAACAATCATATCATGGTTAGGGTTAGGGTTAGGTAAGCTCTGAAAGGTCGATGTTACAAAATAGTTCTTTAAATGTTGACTTTATTTTGGGTAAGATTACTCATTTGTTTGGATACTTACAACTCAATCTCAAATCTCAAATATTCCGACTTTATTCGCGTAAAGTTGCGACTTTTTCTGTCTCATTAAATTACGACTTTAATGTTACAATTGACAGTGAGATTGACAGGCGGATCGGTGCAGCGTCGGCAGTAATGCGGTCGCTGTATCGGACCGTTGTGGTGAAGAGGGAGCTGAGCCGAAAGGCGAAGCTCTCGATTTACCGGTCAATTTACGTTCCTACCCTCACCTATGGTCATGAGCTCTGGGTAATGACCGAAAGAACGAGATCGCGGATACAAGCGGCCGAAATGAGTTTCCTCCGCAGAGTGGCCGGGCGCTCCCTTAGAGATAGGGTGAGGAGCTCGGTCACACGGGAGGAGCTAGGAGTAGAGTCGCTGCTCCTCCACGTCGAGAGGAGCCAGTTGAGGTGGCTCGGGCATCTGGTCCGGATGCCTCCTGGACGCCTCCCTCAGGAGGTGTTCCGGGCATGTCCCACCGGTAGGAGGCCCCGGGGAAGACCCAGGACACGCTGGAGGGACTATGTCTCTCGGCTGGCCTGGGAACGCCTCGGGGTCCGTCCGGAGGAGCTGGAGGAAATGGCTGGGGAGAAGGAAGCTTGGGAGGCCCTGCTTAGACTGCTGCCCACGCGACCCGGCCCCGGATAAGCGGAAGAAGATGGATGGATGGATGTTACGATTTTATTCTTTTTTGTTCTTTTTTTAGCACCCACATAATTTGTTTTTTCGATGTGACTCTTGTATCTTTGGGATCTCTTCTTAAGAAAAATACCTAAACTATCCACAATATTTTCAGTTTCAGTTTTGAGTCAAATCTAGATAGCATTTTACAAAGAAGCATAAAAAGTTAGTTGAATAAATAAATTTGTTGCTCATAGTTAGAATTATATAAAGCTTAGTCACCAGATGAGTGAATTTCTTCCCTGAAATGTTGATCCTTAAAACAACAGCCAATTTTCCGAAATTACCTGTCCTCAGTTACATTTACTTGAGTAACTTTTTAAAGAAACTGTACTTCTCTGAGTCATTTTCTGACTGCTTGCTTTTTCTCCTTCTTGAGTAAAAAATTGCTTGGAGTTACAGTTTAAATCAAATCAAGTTTATTTATTAATTATCTAAATAAAGTATGTGATGTTCTATCTATCCCGAAACAAGACACTTAACCCACAAGTGAATTCTGCCCATTTGAGAAGTGGATATTTCTATTTAAGCTTACATTAACTTGCTGTGATAACTGACAGCTGGTTAGACTAAATATTTTTAGATGTTAATTATAGATACTTGAGTCATGTTATTGCACTGAGCTAAAAAAACAAAAACAAAAACAAAATTAGATCTAGTCAAGTTCAGATGTCTTGAATTAAGAAAGTACATTTCACTTGACTTTGAAGTAAAATGATCTACCAGTGGAATACTTGTACTTAAAGTATGAAAATGCATCTTGCTACACTTAAGAAAAACAAGAACTCTTAGCACTTAAAATGAGAAACAAAATCAAACGTTGCTTAAATTAGAAAAACACTTATTCCATTGGTAGATTATTTTACCTGTCAAGTTGAATCTATTCAAATAAAGTCAGATGTTCTCACTTTAAGTCATTTTCTAGCTATTGCTTTTTTGCAGTGTGAAGTATTCACGTGATTTACATTAATCACAACATTAATGAAACCCTGCGAGCCTGTTTTGGAGCGGATGTGGGTGGAGACGACTGAAACAGAAAGCCTGTGTGTGAGTCATCCTGAACAAGAAATATGACCAGGTGTGACAGACCAGGAGTTTCCCAGTTGCCAATATCGTCCTTCTGAAGATCTACGTCATTAGAGCTCTGCCGAGCAGAGATCACATTAACCGATATAACCAATATTCTCCGTAACTGACGGAATTTAAAAAAATGTTGATGGGAAAATCTGAAGGCCGTCTGTCATTGTGACAGATTACACTGAGAGTGATAAACCATAAATTTAGGTAGTTCACACTACAGTAGGGATGGGCGTTCGATTAAACATTCTTAATAGATCGTTGGGAGAATTAACAATCGATTTTCGATAATTAACATTTTTATGTTAAAATATCATTATTGTTACTATTACTAATCTGTATAAATAAACTCAACTTTACAACATATAAACCATCACCACTATAGAGCCACATCAGCCCGTGTGAGATTATCATGTGCTTAATGCAGCTTTGGCACATTTGTTTACGTCTTACAGAAACAAAACTTAAACCTGCATGGTTCATTTGCATAAACAGTAAGCAATGAAAAAAGCAGCTCTTTCCTTGTGCTGATAGTTCAGCTTCTGTTGAACTAAAGAACACGACTCAGTGGAATATGAGTGTTCTTTCTGTGACAGAGGATGTGCTGAGGCTGGTGGGTCTGTTCTGTGCTTATGTCGCGTTGGAGATACTGCATAGGAAGAACAAGCTACAGCAACTGATAATGCTGGTCAGTCAGGAGGCGCTAATGTTAAAGCGCAGACAAGTGGAGGTTAAGCGGGAGCACCGTGTACAGAGGGAGCAGGAGTGTGAATTAATGATTAAAAATGACACCGAATCAATGAAAATTAATTAAAATAAATTAGTTATTAAATGTCTTATCATTATCATATAGGCCTATATCATCATTAACATTTTAAAATAAAATGATGGATAATAATAGTTGATGATGGAATTTTTATGACCCTGTCCATCAAAATGACGGGCAATGTTAAAGTCTAATGTCTAATGAGTGATTTCCCCTGAGGCCCTCACATCCATGGTACCTTAGTGATGTGACATTTGTGAACGAGTCAGTGCTGAATGGATCCTTAAAGCTGCAGTGTGTAACTTTTTGGTTGGGGGTCCGGCACCTGCTTGTTTCTGTGGATATGTCATTGCTCAGTCTGGAATGTATTTTTGCATTTATTCAATTACAGGTGGTTTTGTAGTTCGAAAATACCTAAAGAAACAAGCATTATTATTGTGAGCGGGGTCGCCTCTTCACAGATCTGATCTATAGCTTGGTCTGGTATCGTCTCCATGAAAATGGAATGGTTTAATGCCATACTATGAACTATTCAACAAACAAAGCAATAACGTCAATAACGCCAATAACGCCAACCATGGAGAAAAGAATTTGACGGGTTCTCCACAAGAAAAGTTACACAATGCACCTTAAACATGAAGAGTTGAACCTAGATCACATTTTTTACAAGAACCAAAGCCTTTTCTTCTCTTTCTCTACCATATTTATGCAATTTTTACTGATTAACACTGAACCAACACAAGAATCAGCACATAAGCAAAGCAGGCAACACGAGTATCAGTTTTGTGCATAAAAAACATGTGGCACAGTTATATTTTTAATCATTAATATTGTAATGCTACATTTCAATTCTATTTTTCATAATTTGAAAGAGTAAACACACATTGAACCATTTTAAACAAATCTGATCCTCGGTCTCTATATGTGATTAGTTTGTAGATAAAGAAAATTCTTACAATTACTCTTGAGTTCCCCACATAGGTCTATATTTGTTCTTGGACCATTAGTTTTAAGCAATGCTCTTATTTTGAAGTACAGTTTCTCTTACTTGTGTACAATGTTTAGGTGCATAATGTGTTTTAAACCTGATTTGAAGTGACTAAACATAGCTACTAGTACATACCTGTTCTATATGGAAGTATAGTGTCTCTCTTTGTTAATGACAAACTTGTGTGTCTAGTTTGTAACTGAGACTCTAGAGGGCGCTATCAGCCTAACCTTTTGTGACTGCCTGATTGCTTGGTGTTTGTATCTTATTTTGATATGGTAGCTTTGCACTCGTTGAGACTTGCTTTGTTGTCCTCTTTTTACTTTTACTATCAGACGCAACACTCATCTTTGTTGGTTATTCCCTTTGTAGATAAAAAAAAGCAATTTATTATTTACCCACTAACCGTCTGAGTTCTGTTTGTCACCCCTGGGAAGAGGTGGAACAAGAATAAACATTAAGATATTACATTAAGATTTCACAAATTTTTGTTTTACATTTTCTTTCCAGTTTGGTGATTTTTTAGGTTTCAGATTTTACAGGCTGAATGAACGCTCGCTCCATTAGCATTTGTCAGAGAGGCCTCTCGTCTGAAATGATCCCTACTGTTTATCTATTTGGATAACTTTATTTTGACCACTCACTGACCATCATGTTAGTTTTAGGTCTTGGTGGACAGTGTCTCTGGAGAGCAGATGGAGCAGGTCTTCATGCCTTTCACAGCAGTAATGTCGTGCTGGGGGGACTACATGCATGTCTGTGACGTAATTTAACTTCTTAGGTTTTTTTTAAGACAATAAGTGTATTGACCTTGTTGACATGTTTCGGCTGCTAGCTGCTGCCATCTTTTCTTTTTTTTATTATTTTATTTCAGATATACAATATAATATACAATGGTATAAACAAGAACATCGCTAGAGGCTTAAGGGTTCATATGTTCACAGGGCACAGCATGAAAATATACAAATATACATGAAGATATGTACAACAATAAACAAATAAATAAATACAATCACATTTCATAGTTCAAATTCTGTACAATGTGCTTTTGTCTTCATGACTTTGGGATTTGTGCAATAATTTAGAGAATTAGAGGACAAGAGGGACTGAAAACAACAAATTTGGGTTTCTGGCTAGAAAATGTAAAGCAATGTATATGAAATTTTGATAGGATTAAGATTAAATTCAACACATATATTTCTGTTGCAGGAATATCTTTATCAAAGACAACAAAAAGAACATGTCTTACATTAAGTTGTAGGTTAGTATCAAGCTTTCTATTCACTAACAAAAATATGTCATTCCAAAAGATGAGTGTATGAGCATTTCCAAAACACATGGGTGATTGTTTCTTCAACGCTGTGACAGAACGAGGAAAGATAATCTATGTTTATGCAAAATTTTGATATGACAGCGTTAACAGGGTAACATTTATGTAGGATTTTCAGGCATACTGAGTCTTAGTTACAAAATATTTTCTAGGCAAAAACCAAACATCATTCCAGTTAATGTCCATAAATGTATTGTTCCATACAAAAACAGAGGCTGGTTTACTGATAGATTCTCTTGTGATAAGTTCTCTTATACATTTATTGCTGCTGCCATCTTCAGAACTGTCCCCAGTGTTGGTGGTGACGTGTGTATATCAGCCAAGAGGGTCTGGCTGCAGACGCATGGGGAAAGTGTAGCTCCACTCCACAGACCGGAGTGGAACGCCCTTAGACGAGCTACAAAATAAATTGAATTGAATTGAATTGACTATTGACTATGCTTATGTTGTGTTTTTTCATGGGTCTCTGGATGGGTTTGGTTATTCATCTGATGTATGGTGGTGTGACTGTGTTTACTACCATACATCAGAGGAATAACCATACCATAGTGACAATGCACGCATTAGCCAACACTACCTGTTTTTAGATTGTCTGAACATTCAACAAAAACACATATTTTGGAAGCTCTGATTAATCATTTAGTGTTTAAGTGAGTTACAGGCTGAAAAAAAAAACTGAAAAAGGAAAGAAAGTTTTACCAAGTTTTGAGTAAATTTGACATAAGTAAAATGATCTGCCAGTGGAATAAGACTTTTTGTACTTAAAATATAAAACTACATCTTGCACCTTTTTGCACTTAAAATAAGAAACAAAACCGAATGTTGCTTGAATTAAGAACAAAACACTTACTCCACTGGCAGGTCATTTTACTTGTCAAGTTGAATCTACTCAAATAAAGTAAAATGTTCTTAATTTAAGTCATTTAAACTTACCTAGATATTGTTTTTTTTTCCAGTGTGATAGAAGTGTTGGCTAATGGCTTGGAAATCATATTATTTGAGAAGACAACAAAGGCAACACCATTTCAATGGAGACATCAGGTGGCAGAGTTGCCCAGTGCACCTTTAAAATTAAACATAATTCACATTAAAGGTGAACTTTGCATGGATAATAATAGTGTGGTGGTATGTTATTAGTTTTTTTCTTGGCTTTTCTGCTTTTAAAATGAGCTGAAATGTGTAAACAACTTCACAGCTGAATGTGCTTCTGCAGAAAAATAGTTTAATACATGTGAATAAGACATTAGACACATAAAGTGTGTGTCATCTGTGTTAATAGAACCATACAATTGAATATACAGGGTTTCAAGACACCTTTCTCCCATGAGAGACAATAAAGGATTATCTTATGTTATTATTGGTAACTTGCAGTTTTTCTCGATTGATAAGACTCAAAAGTTTTTTGTTTGTTTGTTTGTTTGTTTTTTTACCTTTATTTACCCAGGAAAGTCCCATTGAGATAACTAATCTCTTTTTCAAGGGAGCCCTGCCATGCACACACAAAAGTCCTTTCATTGCACCGCTCAGTTACCAAAGCTTTCTAAAAAATGTTTAACCCACTTCCTCTGCACAAGGAAGTGTTCTGACAGCACCTAAACATCTCTTTGTAAGAGATTCATTCTTCTTCAAGTGAACCAGAAGGAAACAAAAGCAGTTATGGTAATTGTGGTTTCTAGTGCTTCTATGCTAAAATCTTTTCCTATTGTGTGTAGTCTGTGTTCAAATGGTTGTGTTTTAGCTTTTATGTTTTGTAGTGTTGACTGTAGGATGTAAATGCAGTATGTTTATATCTGTATATTAGTTGCCCGTATGTTAGCAGAAAGTTCGTAATTGTAACTATTTCTTTAGTAAGAGACTTGTTATTATTGTGTACCTGTAAGCCTTTGTTTGTACCGACACTTCTGAAGTTTGCATATACCTCCATGCCTCTGCCCACTCACAGTCAGCGTTTAAACTATGGTACATTACTTAGGGTGACCATATTTCCGTTTGTGAAAACCAGGACACCTTAGCGCAGGGGTATTCAACTAACATTTGAGAAGATCCAATTAGAGAAAATCTACAATTTGATACATATCTTGATACATGAGTCACAATATTGATTCGATTTTGATACATTTTAAGAAGCAAAAATGTATGTCATTTTTTTCTGATAATGAGTGTAATATAATAACACTGTGATATTAATGAAACATTACACAGTATAACTGTACAGCTGAAGTTCATATGAAGTGTTTTAGTTCATTTGATTTAATGATTCACAGCTCAGAATTTTAATTCAGTGAAAATAAGAACAGGCTATTGTATATTTCATAATATACCCGTTTACTCTTAATATAGTGTAGGGGAGCAACACTATCAGACTTTTCCTTCTTTGATGATGTAGATTTGATGATTTCTTTTCCTCCTCTTCCATCTTCTTTCCGGACACTAAAACTATATTATATTACATAGAAATGGTAATGAAAAGCTAATATCTTTGTCATTACTGGATCTATCAACGTAAAATAGAGTGAGTGAAAGATAAAGCCCTCCTCTGTTAGAATATTTCAGCTGTAAGTTCCTATGGAGCAGTTTTCTGCTGCATCTGAGGAGGACACAGCAATAACTGTTTTCCTTTGGCCAAAAATAAATGACAACACAGCGTACATGGAGCAACACGTGCATATCGACATGGGACCGTATGGGAGGGCATCTGGGTCTGGACTCTGACCCCGGTCTGCCAGACATTTGCACAGTGCTCTAGTGCCGCTCAATTTAATGGCCCAACAAAAGGCAGTGAAAACCAGGACATTTCCCTCACTTTAAATAATAAGCTGGACGCCCAGGACAGGACGTGAAAACTGGGCATGTCCGAGGAAAACCGGACGTTTGGTCACCCTAACATTAGGGCTGAATGATTTGTGAAAAATATTGAATTCAGATTTTCCTGCAAGCATTGCGATTGCTATTTGTATCAATACCAGGATTCTGTTCAGAGTTCAAATTTTAAAAGTGTGTTTAGTCCTTTTTACCGTGTGATACTTCTGTAAATCAGCCAGCAAGACACAGCAAAACACAGCAAGACAGGTTTTAACTACAGTTAAGTAGTTGAAAACATGTCAAGATAAACAAACTGGTCTGTTAAATTGCAAACAAACAAACTGGTCTGTTAAATTGCAAACAAACAAACTGGTCTGTTAAATTTTAAACAGTTTGCCTCATTTCATAGGTTCACAGTATAACCTTTAAATTGTATTAATTTCACAGAATTATGTATTATGTATTTACTGAGTGTCTATTTTTAACAAAAAGAGTAACAAAATTGTGGTCCCTCCCCTTTTCTTCTCTGTGTCTGTGAAAGGAACTCACTGTCAGTGGATAGTCTGATCATGCTGCTCATTACACAATGGGACTAAAACCATTAGAAAAGGGCCTGGGTATTCAGAAACACTGCCTGTGGCTACAAAGATGTGTAAGTCCTTTTTCAATTGTCTTAACGTGCTATTAATGTTTATTCAAACTGCTTTTATTGGAATGTTTTAATAAAATGTTTATTAAAATGCTTTACACTTCTGAGAGCTGTAGAGTAGGTGTAGGTTTGGTACTAACTGTGAGCTGTTGCCTGGTAGAAGTTACTAAGGTTCATTTTTGTGTGTGTTCTGTGTCATGTGAGGAAAATACATGTAGATTCAGTCTCAGGTGGTGAGTTTGCTCTTATATGGCCTAAATCTTGTAGCACTTTTTTATTGTCAATTTCCTGAGCTGTTGGCTTTAGGTTTGAGAAATATTTTCTTTATGTAATGAAGCCAACACAATGCTGAATGTATAAGCGTTGATTTTCTAAGATCTACAGTACTCTATAGAGCCATATTTCACTGGTATATATAAACCAAAGAAGACCTTAACAACAAAATTAACACTGTAAAATCTAATACATAGACCTGACTTGAAAAAATATAGGAAAAATCTGACTAAATTGGACTGTGAATCTAAAGCTAAAGCTAAAGTTAAGTGTACTTTAGTTTTCATTCATAGAACTCATGTTGTGAAACTGTGCCAACTAATCACTTAAATCTGAAATATGTAATAACCTTTACTTTAAGAGTAAGTTCATCTTACTTGGAAACCGACTGCCTTGAATTGAGCAAGTAAATGTTACTTATAACACAAGTTAGAGTAAAAACAGGTTCACACCATTTAGAGCTGCATCAGGTACACAAGGATTTGAATATTTATTAGTAGTAGTATTAGTATGTAGTAAAACTTTTGTTCAGCTTAATCTTTTTCCCCAGTCCATTTCCCAGTCTGGGACAGTGTGGGAGCTATTGTTAAAACATGTCTGGGCCATACGGTCTATGGTCTGGGCAAGTGCTAACAGTTGACTTTCTGCAGAGACTTGGGTAATGTGCTGTCGGAATCCTGCATGCATTTAATGGCACCGCCTCAATAATACATCACTGTTGAAGTTACTCGTCTCATTCAAGTTCACCTTAGTCTAATTGAGTCAAGTAATGTGTTTTTTTCGCCCTGAATGTTACTTTACCGCAATCATTAAGATCCACAAACCCGTAGCTGTGAGTAAAGTAAACTAGCTGAATGCAACTTAACTCTAGTGTTAGATTTTACTACAGATAATACAAAACTTTTTAAAGCTTGACTCACTTTCATTTTCTTTGATAATAAATGCAGCCATTGCTCCTGTTACTGCAAGAGTTTATTCTTAATGTTGTAAATGTAATTCATTTTATTGTGTAATAACTATTTTTAAAAGGACCCCAGAAAATACCTAGATGTCAATATGAAAAACATAACAGAAACCCAATGCATAGGCCTAACATGCATAACATTATACCACCCAAAATGACAAAACAGTGATACAATTGAAATTAAGATTTGATTTCAGTCATTCACTTTGTCTTATTTATAATGTGTGTGTGTGCGTGTGTTTATATAGGTCATTATAGCTGTGGTGGTCTCATTTGTGTCTGGCTCAAAGGTTTCAGAAAATGGAGGTAAGTTTGACTGTAGAACATAAATGCAGTATTTTTTATATTACCATATTTTTCGGACTACAAGTCGCACTTTTGTTCAGGGTTTGGGTGGATCCTGCGGCTTATACTCAGGTGCAACATATATATTAAATTTTTTCACACTGACAGTCCATAGACCAAATATATGAATCTTATATATAAATCAAAACTGAAAAAAACAAATTGTTATCCATCTCATTTTGGTTTTAGAGACAAATAATAAAGAAAATAATTGTTTTTTCGTTTTCTTATTTTTGATAATTTTGATAATTTTTGATTGATACATGGATTGTTGTTATTGCTATAACTTCTATAACTTGCCGTTCAAGATGAAATGTTGGTTCTTGGTCTCTGATTTTATAAAATTAATTTCCCCAAAAAAGTGCAACTTGTACTCCAGAGCGACTTATAGTCCAAAAATACAGTAATTACCTGTATGTTAGCAGGAAGTTGGTAGCTATAACTATTTCTTCAGTGAGAGACTTTCTTTGTTTTACACCAGTTAAATGCTTCAAGTGCACAAATGAAACCAGATGCCCACATGTGGTGAGAATCTGTGACCCTGTCCAAGACGACTGTTTATTCAGTCGAGATATAAATGAGCCACTCCCAGCCTGCTCTGAGGTCTCCCTGACTCGTACTAAAAGAGCATGTGTAATGTGCCATAATGGATCTGAACACTTCATTGGCTGCTTCAATGTTACAAAAATTGATGTGGAGGACCAGGAGCATGTGCCAAATGTCTCTGAAATCTGTAAGTATTATTGTAGATGAATGATGTCATATCAGTTATATGTCATAACAGTTATAAAGACAATATCTCTTTTGACAGCCTGTGACCATATGGGAACCATGACAAAAGCTCCATGTAAGTATCGACTGTATTGAGGAACACTTTTGAGAAAAAAAACAAACAAAAACACATGCAGAAGCCTAACTGCTGTCCCTCTCTGTGTATCTCATCTCTCCTCTGGGCCCTGGGTCCAGGTGCTGCTTGTGGCTCTACTCCTGGTGCAGACGACTCCTTGAACAGCTCCTCGGATGGCTCCTTGCACGGCTCCTCGCGCGGCTCCTCAATTGCTTCATCTGCTCATTCTGATCAATGTACTGTGTGTGTATGTGGCACTCTGGGTTACATACCATTTTTTCTCTTTGTTATTATTATATATTGTTATGTGTGAGCTACTGTGTGCTTGTAATATCTCTTGTGGATCAATAAATTTTGTCTAAGTGTGACCAGTGCATTTCTGTGTTAAGAAGCCAAGGGACACAGTGGGAACTTTTATTCTCCGTTTAACCTGGTTCACAACAGAAAAACACGTGCAGTTTTTAGTCAGTCCAGTCTATGGTTCAGCCCAAACTACAGAGGAGAAAACAATAGACAGTTAGCATCTCCCTGCACATCTTCATATCAATAAATTAAAACAACGGAGCAACACAAGAACTCAAAATCAACTTAAAGGAAAGCAAAATATAATTATGAATGTAAATAAAGGAAAAATAATGGCAAAAGGACATTGAAATAACAGGATTACAATAGATGATTTACCTCTTCCCAGTAATGGATTTGCAAAGGGCAGAGGCAGTGGTCAAACCCTGAATTTATACAGCGGCAAGGCGAAGAACAGAATGGAGAAGAATGCTGGAGGACTAAAACTGCACAGTAAACAAACTAGGTATGGATCAAAACATGAATGCAAACACACTGGATTATAGCTAAAGGATAATTTCCAACTGTGGACCGTGTAACCTTTTATTTATCTGCTTGTTTCTATGGATATGTCTCTGCTCTGCCTTGAAATTATTATTATTATTATTATTATTATTATTATTTAATTTATTTTTTTTTTATTATTATTTAGGGTGTCCTTTCCTCATTGAACATTTGTCCTGCTCTTAGTTGACCTATATATAAAAGCGCAAAGCCAGTGCTCAAACTGTTGAATATTAACTGGAGGAAAATGGACATGGGGAGATAAGGGACTGGGCCGTACCATTAGCAGGGGTGCACGGCTAGAAACAACTTAACATGGCCACGTTGTACCTGTAATGGAATGTCCAAAATAACAAAGTAGCTTCATAAACATATTTTACGATGCTTACATATTCATACCGCGTGTAAACTCCATCTTTATAGCTAAATAACACTTTAAAACGAAGTCTTGCACCCCCGTTTTTCTCAGTGGGTTTCTGCCGTCTCACCTGTTGGCGGCGCGGGTGACATACAGGTACTCCCCCGTGCCCAGGCTGGTATCGTGTATCGCGGGCAAAATGGAGCGCTCTCTACCCGGCTGAGATCTAAAGTTGTTTATTTTTATCATGTGTTTTGCCATTTTGCGTTGAGTATTTGGTGTATTTTAGTTCATATTCAGTTTTTTACTCGTACAAATGGGATTCAAAATGTGGTGGACGTTACTTCTGGGCGCGTTAATGGCGTCAGGTAAGTTGTTTTCACTGAACTGGGTGGGTCCTCTGCTTCCGCTGCACCGTGTTGAGGATTCCGCCTGCCTTTACGGTGGATTTTGTGGAGAAATCTAAAAACATATATATAGGTCATAACCATGAAATGACTTACTGATCTGCATTTAAGCTCGCATTTGACCTGTAGTATCGTCTTTCTTATCCATCATTAGCACGGGCCCGTTCACGCGTCCTTCTATCTGACAGTTTAATGCCATTTTACGCGCAGACCAATTGCAGATTTGGTTTGGTTTAAGTTTAAGGCCAACCGTGCCTAGAAAATCGAAGCCATATGGATCACTTCATAATGTTTGTTGGTGCTACAAAGAGCACTCTGTCTGGCAATAGCTGCTGATAGGCTGAGGGTCAGATAACAGGCCTACATGTAACAACGGGCCTTTCACCAGGACAACACCTGTGGCAGAAAATACTTAAAATACTGCGGTCAAATGTTGTTTCCTCATCACAAACATACTTGGAGCTGTGTTTTGTTTCATTCACACATGTTTAACACACAAACGGCATATTCAGAATTACTTCTTCTCTTCCAACTCATGATGTCATGTGGTAATACAGGAAGTGTTCCACTGTGTTTTTAAAGTCCATACACCTTCACTAGAATCATTTGACTAATTTCAGACCTACAGTGGCCAATCTCTACTGAACTAAAGGTAAACACGAAACATGAAAACTACAGCTTCATGACATCACAAGGTGGAACAGAGCTTTTTGAGCTTTGGAGATGTAGGCAGACTGATAATAAAGGAGGAAGGTAAGATGACAAGGAAGGTTGAGGAGGTAACAACATTCTATGGCTTAAAGCTCACAGGAGTCAATTTTGCATAACTGATTTTATGTTTGTAATCTGTAACCAACATTTTTAATCCTGGTTTCATGTTACTTAATTAAAATAGGTAGAATATTGTAAACATTTTCACAGCTGCTTACTTTGCTTTGGAGATTTTGTGCTGTCATTTCACAAAGTAATAATAATAGCAGGCTTCCATAGACAACAAGTATAAAGGATAAAAAAAGTCAATATTATAATACAAATATGGACCGAACATCACAGAAGTAGCAGTGAAAAGACAGAATCATTTTAAGTTTGACTTAGTATAGGTCTCCTAATAGGATAAAGGAGACTTGTTTAAGATTTGATTTTCTCAAACAACCTCTTGTATGTACAATATATACAGAAGAGAGTTTGTTTGAGCAAAAACAAATTGTAGTTTCATTAGTAAGTAAATAAGTGTCTTTATTCATATAGCGCCTTTTACAGATAAAAATCACAAAGTGCTTTACAGTGTAAAGCACAACATAAACTAGAACAGAGGAATAAACTAGAACAGATGAAAAAACAAGAATACACAGTTAACTAAAAGTCTGTCTAATATGCACTGTCTTAAGATGTTTTTAAAAGAATCTATGGAGTCTGTCACTTAGTTTAAAGTGTGTGCTTTTGTTCTGACAAGAAAAGTAAATGCTGCTATAAGTATCACTTCCAGCTAAGGTGCTTTCTGAGGTGACTCACCACTCACTGATACCATTTGTGTGGAAATATCTGCCCACTCCGTACAATATTATATGATTAACGGTACTGTATTGCACACAATTAATTCTTATGAGCTTTAAGCCATGTAATGCTGTTACCTCTACAAAAAATACCTGGAGTTGTGTTTTGTTTCATTCACACATGTTTGACTAATCCTGCATTACTCTGTCTACATCTCCATAGCTCAAAATGCTTTGTTCCACCTTGTGATGTCATGAAGCAGCATTAACTTGAGAACTCATGTTAATGGCTACCTTTCAGGGCTCCTCAGGAATTTTCACTTTGAGGGTCCAAAACCATAGGTTTTGTTTTGGGGGGTCCCAATCTTGATTTCAAGGGTCCCAAAACTGGACTCGTAATGGGCTTGACCATGGGATGTGTAGTACCCATAGTCAAGCCCCCTGCACCCATTAAGGACCTGTAAAAACAAAATAATAATGGCTCTTTAGAGAATATAGGTTCAGGCTGGCTGCAGGGGGCTACATAGCAGTGATGTTACTGAGCTATGTGCATTTAAATGTTGCCTTTTGTAAACTACCAACTAAGAGCCAGGTCTAATGTATTTAAAAAAAAAACTACTATGGTGAAATATAGGAAAACTTGGGAGAAGCAGCCATGAGACAGGCTCGTGCACATGATTATAGAAGGGCAGGGGCTCAAACTTAAAAAAGGGGCAGCATGTGCATACATTTTTTTTTTGCTCCTTTACACAGTATGACATGTGTAATGTATGTAACCAGAGAACAGCATGTGATGTTGGGTTAATTTGCCTTTCTCACCTCTAACTGATTGAAAACAGGGAAGAGCTGCGTTTGGAGCTGAGTGGAGACTTTACCCTTCATCATGGAGTTTAGCTCACTATGTTAAGTCACTCGTCTTTAGTGCGGACGCTCCGGCTTCAAGACCCTGACTTGTGATTTTTTTGTTTTATTCTTTCTTTCATTTTGTGTGTAAACAAAATAATTGAAAGTTTGTAAAGAAAAGCAACTTACCCTCGTCCTGAATTTCAGCCAAAAGGAGTTAAATGATAGCCTACTTCACTACTACTGAAACACTAAACAATCTTAAACAATTTATTCTCTAGGCCTAAGCTGTATAATATTGCATGTTCAGACAGGCTTACTCCCAAGAGGCCTTACAAGCAGCGGCTTCTGTCCCACTCACTCTCACTCATTCGACTGCTCTCTGTGGCAAAGCCACAACAACCCCATATTACAAGAACATGGCTATAGGAGAATACTGTGGAGTTTTTGTACTGCCCTTGTTTTACACCCCTAACAGGAATTTATTACATTTATATAATTTTTTCTATTATTTTTTGTTATAAAAACAAAACACACACACACAGAGGGCACTTTTTAATATGAGGCAAAAAGGGCAAGGCTCAAGCCCCCCTAGGGCCTTATGTGTGCACGTGCCTCGAGATGTTTTTTGGTCTACACTGCAGCAGATTATTAATTAAAATCTTCTGCAAATAAAAAAACCCAACTTTACAACATATAAACTATAACCACTATACAGCCACATCAGTCCGTTTGATCATATAATTCAGCTTTGCACACTTTTCCTTATGTCCCAGAAACTACACTTAAAACCGCTTGGCTCATTTGCATACTAAAGTCCATGTGTACGCACTCCATTACAGCTCTACTAAATTTGCAAACAGCAAAAACTCCATCTTCAGTTTCGTTTTTCTTCAGCCAAGGGAACCTCTGGCACCACTCATCTCACCAGGTTCTGTGCTTTGCTTTGTTCATAGCCTTTTTTGCCTGGATTCGTGAAAAAATCAGCAATGGTACGTTTCATGGTTCTGAGACACTAATCAAAACCCACAGGCTCTGAGTTCCGTGCTCCCTAGTTGTGTTTCGCGCATATTTCACCTGAGGTCTCGGGTTATCGCAAGCCCTGACCTTTTACCTTTAGTTCAGCAAAGATGGGCAATTCCAAGGCCAAAATTATCCAAGTGATTCTTGTGACGGAGCATAGAGATTAAAAACACAGACACACACACATGGAGATCAAAAACTATATTTCCACATGACATCACAAGGTGGAACAGAGCATTTCTGTTTGTGAGAATAACTCCTAAATATCCAGCATTTCTGTGTTTAAACATGTGAACGAAAGGAAACACAACTCCAGGTATCTTTTTGATGAGGAAACATTTTAACAGGGGCAGAAAATGGTGTAATATAGGCACTTTTAATTCTGGAATCTTGTCTATTGTCTAATGTCTACATCCCATTGTCTCTTATTATTTAGACTACAGCACTGCGATAACTGTCCAGTGCCCCACCAAAAGGTACGTGGTGATCCTCTTTCAACCAGTGACCCTGATTTGCAACTACCAGACCTCGTCTTCCCAGACCCCTGTGGTGCAGTGGAAGTACAAGTCCTACTGTAGGGACCCAGTGCAGGCTGCTCTGAACCCAAGCAGTGCGGACAACATCCTGGCTCAGAACAACCCCAACTATGACCCCAATATCGAGTGTGCAGATTCCCAGCGGACTGTGCGAATGGTGGCCTCTAAAGACAACACTGCAGTCACTCTGGGCCCAGAATACCAAGGACGCAAGATCAGCATCATAAACAGTGAGTGACTCTCCAACGTGCATTGTGGAACTTTTCTGGTGGAGGGTCCGCCAAATGCTTTGTCTAGAATGTTTCATAGTATGGCATAGGGCTGGGCGGTATACCGTTTGAACCGGTATACCGGTAATTTTTATTTTTATGATATTAATTTTTTATTTACCGCCATACCGTGTGTGCGCGCATATGTCGGCAACACAGAGCGGCGGAACGTCGCACAGCGGTAGATTGAGCGGGGGCTGTTTTTCAGTGTTACACCAAACAAGCCAACAAGCCAGGTAAGGATAGCGAGTTGAGTGGTGCGCGTTTGCTAAAGGGACCGTCTGTGTAGTGTTTTGTGACACGGCTCCCTTTTTCGGAGAGCGGGAGTGCGCGGATCCGTGCCCGGGCGAGAGAGCGTAGAGCGGGAGTGCGCGGAGCCGCGCCCGAGCGAGAGCGCGGGTGCGCGGAGCCCCGCTCTTCACCTTTTCGCCCGGGCACGGCTCCGCACACTCCCGCTCTCCGAAAAAGGGAGCCGTGTCACAAAACACTACACAGACGGTCCCTTTAGCAAACGCGCCTACCAGGGACGTCTGTGTAGTGTTTTGTGCTGCACTGCCAACGTTACGCAGAGATTGGGGAGAAGATGCAGATTTTACTTTCATGCAATCTTCGTATTCTCCGTCTAAAGGGTCCGTCTATGACAAGAAAAGCAAACGTTGGAATGATATTACCAACTCTATCACACTCCACTTAGCCAAAGACAAAAATACCGTTAAATACCGTGATACCGTGATAATTAAAAAAAATACCGTGATATCAATTTTTGGTCATACCGCCCAGCTCTATACGGCACTTAAACTCTCTATCATCATGGAGACAAAACCAGACCAGGTTACAGGTCAGATCTGTGGAGCGGCGACCCCTCTCACAGTCAGAACCACAGACTGTATAAAGAAAAATGACTAAGCAAGTGTGACGTCACCCATAGCATTTGGCTTCACTTATATGAGGCGACAGGAGGATACAGGAGAGAATCTGGAGCCAGGCTCTATGCTATGACTAGGATTTTGTTGACAGACAAAATAGCGGGAAAAAAAATCAGGTTCATGTAGAGCGGGTTAATATGGACATTTTAAGACCAAAATGAGGCCACAGCATTAGTTACAGAGAGAGGGGGCGACAAGATCCCAATGTAAGTGAATTAGAGCCAGAGTCAGAAGGAGCCAGAAGAGCCTCCTGCACTTATTTGGCATGCGGCAGCTAACATGTTAGCTTTGTCCACTCATATATACAGTCTATGGTAAGGTAAGCTAAGTGTTTATTTATTTAGTGCTTTTCACAGACACATGTCCCCAAAGACTCTTTACAGAGCATTATTAGCAGAGCATTCTTCTAGTGGAAAACTACTATTGTAGCCACAGCTGCCCTGGGGCAGACTGACTGAAGCGTGGCTGCCAAGCCAATCGGTGCCATCAGTCCCTCCAGCACCATCACTCACGTACACACCACTTTCACACCTACAGTACATGTTTTGAGTTGAGTGCCCGGAGGAAACCCATCCAGACACAGGGAGAACATGCAGAACACCTGTTTTTAAGTATTTTTCTAAGTATTTTTGAGCTATAAAGCCACCTGTAAATGAATACATGTAAGGTAGATCTGTTTAATGTCACACTGTGGAACATTCCAGGCAAAGCACTGCTCTTCTGGTGAAGTATGTGTGATTTTTCTTTTTCTGATCAGTGATAAATGAATGCATAACAAAACAGCTTTGTATTTGTTTCATAAAAGGTGAAACAAATATAAAGCTATGTTTAATCATACAGTATGTTGGGTTTTTACACTATTATTTCAATGCAGCTCAGTGTGAAAGTATTGAGAATACAGTACTCTGATTGGCCCATGTATCAGAATATGTTACAAAATACATTTTAATGCAATGTATTCAGAATTTTGTAACTAAATACATTTTCAAAGCACATTTTCCCATCACTGCTTACATTAGTAGCCTTGCGAGTAATTATTAGTAACATATAACAGTTATACTGTTATATTTACTGAGGCCACAATCAAAAGAAAGAAACAAAAGAAACAAATGTGCAGTTCAGTTTTGAGAAATGAACTACTGTTCTATTCATTTCTGTCCTGTGAATGAAACTTTTTCTTAGTATTTGTGCTTGATACTTGCTCAAATGAGTGTTTAGTTACAATACCATCCATCCATCTTCTCCCGCTTAATCCGGCTGGGTCGCGGGGGCAGCTTGCTGCCCAATACTCATAGCACCTGACCCCCCCTATGAACCCCTCTGCAGGTGGTGAACCCACAGGAGGGAGTTACAATACCCATTTTAGTATTGATTAGTATCCTGTTTTACTATTTTGACAACCCTAGTGCAATGTTGACAAAACAAAAACAATACGCAATAAAGTAATTAAGCTTAAGGGAGCTGTTAGCTCGAAAACTACCGCTTCATGACATCACAAGGTGGAACAGAGCATTTTGTGGTTTGGAGATGTAGACAGATAATAAGGATTACTCAAGCTTGTGAATAAAACAAAACTCAACTATGTTTTTTTGAGGAGGTAACAATATACTACCATAGCTTAAAGCTCAGATGGGACATTTGTGTGTAATATACAGTGGTTGAAGGTAATGAAGTACAAAAGTAAAAATACAATACTTAACACCTTTAGGTATGTGTACTTTACTTAAAACATTTTCCAGTGGATACTTTTTACTTTTACTTCACTACATTTGAGAGCATGTATCTGTACTTTCTCCACTACATTTTAGATCTGGACTGAAAAGTCGAAAGTACTTGTTTTTGGTTTGAGAGCTGCTGAAAAAGCTGAGACTTATTTTTAGCACATTTAATTTGAGTTAACGTTCAAACTTTGAGCAAACCAAATACACAAAAACGGCTAGATCACTGCATTTGATGCTTGAATTGTCCAAAAAATCTCCGAAGACTGCTTTTATTTTTACTCTTAAGGTACATTTTTAAACAGGTAACAGATAGTTTTACTCAAGTACATTTTTTTCATGTGATACTTTTACTTTTCTGGAGTAATCTTTTCCCCTTGTATCTGTACTTTTACACCAACAACAAACTACATCCACCACTTTAACTGATCAGTTCAAATAAATGCATTCATAATTAAAATACTAGACCAAATGTCCAAAAAATTGTAATGGCTGTCGTCATAATAGCTTGTCTTCTCTTCCTGCAGGGGCTGATCTCAACATAGCGCAGACTGCATGGGGAGACAGCGGAGTGTACCTGTGCACCGTCACTTCCTCCTCAGACCTCACGGGAAACCCAGAAGACTACACCGAACTCATTGTGCTCGGTAAGTACACAATCACACTACCACGACCGCTCCGAGCCTCTCCCCCCTTCCCCCTTCTCAAGTGTCAGTCTTTAGGCTCGTCTGGGGCCTTGTCAGTGGGTTGGTTCTAGATTAGGATAGCAGTCTACCAGCAGGGAGGGCTAGAGTATTGTAAGTAACTGGAACTTTATCTTTCTTTCGCAGAGAGAAAGTCAAATACCACTGATCTTCTGCCTGAGGTTGACTTACTGGTTATGGAAGGTACAAGACCCCTTAAAAGTAGTAGTAGTAGTAGTGGAGATACGGGGAGGGGGAGGACTTTGTGGCTTTGGTTATTATTACTACGAAGAGATTCAGAATTGTGTTATGGAAATACCTCATTGAATTTGTTTCATAAGTGTCTTTTTGAATCAGTTTAACCACTTACTGTAAATGGAAATGCAATTCTGAATGTGTCTTTTGGATGTTGCTTTCTGTGGTAGACATGGGCCAGATGTCATTAATGTCAAGCAAAAGTAGCATTTCTCACCTCAAATTTCAGCAATTTCGAAAGAGCAACATTCTCAGGTTAGACTGCACGTTTTACTAACGCAGTTAAGATCACTATATTTAAGATTTTACAAAACATTTTACTCGTTCTTTCCCGGTCTAGCCATTTTTTAGGTCTCAAATCTTACTTTCTTAACTGTTACGTAGCAACTATGATAGTAGAGTAGGCCAAAACTCCCCTAATGTACACAGAGATTATTATTTGACAATTAAAATAAGAAAACACCTTTACTTTGTTGAAATGGTGTTTAAAGTATCAGAAAATGTGTTTTGTAAGTAAGTGTGCCTACATTTTTTGATGTCAATGTGGGATTCTCTGAAATAGAACTCTACTTCCTGTCATTTTCAAGTTTTCTTCACAAACAAATCAGTTGGTGTAAATTAAGTAGAAGAAATTAGAGAATTACTGGAATCATATGTGTAATTACTAAACACGCATCTGTTTTCAAGTGCCGCAAACCCACCACTGGTTTCAGTTTGCAGAGGGCTGCCGATTTAAAGGAGGTCTCAAAAATTCCCCTAAAATTCCTTGATTACAATTTTTGATTTAGATTTTTAGTTTTATTAAAAATGAATAAAAATGGCTTTCATTATTTATTTTGAAATCTCATTTTCAATGGGGGGAGGAAAGAAGTACAAAAATAAATATGCAATGCTTAAGTATACATTTTATCTATCTGTACTTTACTTAAGTACATTTTACAGTGGAAACTTTTTATTTTTACTTGTACTTTTGACTCCACTGCATTTTAGATCTAGACTAACAAGTAAAAAGTACTTTTCTTTATGTAGAGAAGAGGTAGAGCGCCCCCCACCCCAGTTACCGCCTGGTTTTCTGCGGGAAATACTGGAGCAGGTACTTTTTTATAGTTTGAGACCTGCTGAAATGATGGACACTAGTAATTTAGCACAATAGTACTTTTAATCAGAGTTAACATTCCAACTTTGAGCAAATCAAATACACAACTGTAAAAAAATAAAATAAAATTAAAGACAAAAAATTAAAATCAGCAAAATTCTTTTTCAAAATCACTACATTTCACTCTTCAATTGTTGTAAAAATCTCTGCAAAATACTTCTTACTCTTTAAGTATATTTTTAAACTGATACTTTAATACTTGTACTTAACTGGATTTTTTCATGTGATACTTTTACTTTTTACCTTTGTATCTGTACTTTTACTTGAGTTCTTCATCCACCACTGTTCATTTAAAAAAATCACTAAGCATATTCACAATCAGAAATCTCAGTTACAGCTTCAGTATTAAAATTTTCATGCATCATCTTCTCTGCTGTTATATCGGTTTCTGGGTTTATGATTAAAGATTAACAGTGATATATAAAACACAGAAACTGGGCCATGACTCAATCCACTCTTCCTGTTAATGTGACTCGCTAACCACTTTAACCACTTCTCTGTAGCTAAATGCTCCTTCCTGTGTCCTGATGTCCTTCCTGTATTCTTATTAGTTTTCAAGTGACTTGACATGACATGCAGAGTGAAATCATGGTTTGGGTACTCAAATAAACTGGTCTGGCTGGTTTAACCTAGCCCTGACAAGTACACAAACAACTGCTTTATCTCATAGTAATGTAGATATTATTGACATATCAAATCATATGTTATGTTGCAATGAAAAATGTAGGGGAATTGAATTATTTACAGGTTCTATATTACCCAAAATTGAAGCTTGTGATCTTTTAAAAGGTGCATTGCGTAACTTTTGGCCTGCCACCAAATTTTTTTCATGGAGATTTGATCGCTTTGCCTGAAATGTTCCACCTGTAGTGTAATAAATGTAAGGTAGAGCTGTTTAATGTTATACTGTGGAACACTGCAGGTGAAGCAGTGATGTATCCGTGGAGACAAGCAAGTGACGGATCCCCAACCAAAAAGTTACGTAGTGCACCTTTAAAATACGTCGTGTAATTTTCTAATTGCAAAAGAAAAAGTTAAAGCGAAAGCCATTTTGTTTAACTCATTAAACGGACATAGGCGGCTTACACAGTAACCCTAAAACAGAATTATCCCTATTGTAAAAAAAAAAAAAAGATGTGCTATAAATAAATAAATAAATGATGTTTTAATGAATTAATGTATTTATTTAATCAATAATAATAAATTAATACATAAATAAATAAAATACTTCTTCGACTTGAACTTGTAAACTGTATCCATAAGTGAAATTATGTGGACACAGTAGCTCACATATCACAATATAATATAATAAGAAAGAGCAAAAAATATAAATGGTAATAATAAATTCTAAATAAGTAGCAAAAAGTAGCAAATATATTAAGCGATAAGTCTATGTAGTATTTATGACTGGTCTAATAATAGTTTTTGTGATATGAATAATTTCCCTTTAGGGTTTTTGTGTCAGTGGCATAAATTAGTTTCAGTATTAGTTTGTCGTCTAGATTTTCTTCAGTTTCGTAATAAATCACACTTGAGAACGTGTCCTACAGCTGTACAACAACTCCCACTTATATTACAGATAACCTTACGTCATGCTAATCGTCATTTCATCACTTCTCGTATATAGCTGAGATGTTTTTCTTACTTATTTTCTATTTTATTTTGACTTGTATGCCTACAGGTCTATAATTATGCCTTATTGACACATGTCTCTTGCTATCTTTTTTGCTACTTCTTTAGAATTTATTATTACCATTTATATTTTTCCTCTTTGTAAATATACTATGTGATGCGTGAGCTACTGTATCCCAGTAATTTGTGTTGTGGATCAATAAAGTTTGTCTAAGTTATGGTGACAGGCCTATTGTGATGGGGTTTTGTCTCCACAGACTGGCTCCTGGTGGTCCTGGTGGTCCTGGGTTTCTTGTTGTTACTTCTGCTCATTGGGATCTGCTGGTGCCAGTGCTGCCCTCACACATGCTGCTGTTATGTCAGCTGCCCCTGCTGCCCTGACCGCTGCTGCTGCCCCCGAGCCTGTGAGTACCAGCGGGCACACCCACTCAATAATACTGTCACTTTTTGCTTGGAGTTCTTCACCGTTTTGTTTCTAATAATAATAATGCATCAGTTTTATATAGCGCTTTTTTGGACACTCAAAGATGCTTCACAGAGAATTATTCATTCACTCCAGACTCAGTGGTGGTAAGATACTGTTGTAGCCACAGCTGCTCTGGGACAGACTGACAGAAGCGAGGCTCCAATCTGCGCCACCGGCCCCTCCAACCACCACCACCGCTCACGCACACACCACTTTTATACTAGGCAATGTTGGTGAAGTGTCTTGCCTAAGGACACAACAACAGTTTTTTGTGACTGGCGCCCCCCTGTGGCACCTGGAATTCCCAGTGGTCTCCCATCCAAGTACTAACCAGGCCTGGCCTAGCTTCTGAAATCTGACGAGATCAGGCTCTGACAAGCCAGTATGGCCAAATTTCTATGGATATGTCATTGCTCTGCCTGGAATGTTCCACAATATGACATTAAACAGCTCTGTTTTAAATTATTCAATTACAGGTGGTTTTATAGCTCAGGTATTCTGACTGAGCAGATCTGACCTGTAACTTGATCTGGTTTGGGCTCCATGAGGATAGAAAGGTTTAATGCCATAATGTGAAACATTCCAGACAAAACAATAGCATCTCCATGGAGAAAAGCATTTGATGGACCCTCCCACAAGCTCCATTTTTGCTTATTGATGATAAAGAGTAAACTCTTGAAGAACTAGCCATAAGTGAAGTCTGTACTGGTAGATGACGCCTCAAGGTCTGTGTAACACGTTTCCCACGTGTCTTTTTATAACACCATCTGGTAGTTTACGGCCATGGATTCTACCTGGACGAATGAGGGATTCTACACACATCTGGTACTTTTAAAAAATGAATTGCTTCCTATGCAGAAGCGTTGACATGCTGCAGGGGTCATTCATTCAGACACACAAACACTCGTGTGTGATAGATGTGCGCTGATATCCACCAAATGAAACAACTGCCCAAAAAGATAATGCAGTCTCATTAAAGCACAGCTACACTATTGTACAAGAAAGTAGACATGTATATGATATATGATGAGGTGAATGGATGTGAAAATGATAGTAAAATTACTGATCAAAAGGAGCCCACACAGAACAGGCCTCTTCTGTTTCTCTGTTTCACACTGCGACAGACGAGCCACGACAAGTAACTCATTTCAGATCATATATTTGTATTATATTTAGGATTCACCTAGAACATAGTTGCTTTTTATTTTTATTTAAATTGTGTTGGAGAGATTTTAAATATGCAAATGATAATGATCCATGGGTGTTGTAGACTATAGCAGGCTTAAGCTCAATATGTGTTCTTTAAAAGCAGAAAATTAAAACTTGTAGATTTCTAAAATTTCTTTGAGCTCATGAGTTAAAAAACAAACCAGGTAATAGAGCTAGACTGATGGGTCGGCCTATATATTGGGCTGTGTTTTTTTGCACATCAGGTATCAACCTTAAAGGTACATTCACTAGCAAGGACCACGCCAACAACAACAACATTGTGCAAAGAAGTTGTTTACTGATACGTGTATGAGGCAGGGTGAAAATGGCTGGGTCGAGACTGCTGGACGGCCAAAGAAAACAACCCTGAGCACTGACAAATGTGTGGCCATACCGGCTTGTCAAAGCCTGATCACGTCAGATCTCAGAAGCTAAGCAGGGTCGGGCCTGGTTAGTACTTGGATGGGAGACCACTTCACCCGTGTTGCCTAGTATGAAAGTGATGTGTGCATGGCAGGACTCCCTTGAAAAAGAGTAATCTCATTGAGACTTTCCTGGGTAAATAAAGGTAAGGTACCTGTTAACCACATGAATCAGATAGAAAATGCTTTATAATGAGTCATCTAGAGTTTGATTTTGTAGCCAAGGAGGCCCTCTCCTGGACAAATGTGGAATTACACAGAGTCGACCACATAGAACATTGAATAAAAATATTAAATAGCTGTGGTAAAATAAAAATAAGGGCATGTATTAAAAATAAACTAAATAAAAATAGACGTTTTCTGAATATACAAAATATACTGTAAGGACAGAGCACAGCAAAACTATCAGTATAAAAATCAGTATAAGTAGATTAATTATGATTACAGTAAGTTAGAGTGACATTTGGACTTTTCAGCTTTTTAATAAAAAAAAAATGTATTGGCCTTCAATTTCCAACACAACACTTTTTTTTTTTTTTTTTTTTTTTACATAAAATATGACTATGCTGTTCTCCTGAAGGTTTATGGTAAAAAAAAAAAGTGCTGTGGGTGAGTTTGTGATAAATTTAAAGGTACATTGTGTAGCCTTTCTGGTGGTGGATCAGTCAAGTGCTTTTCTCCATGGAGATGTTATTGCTTTGTCTGGAATGTTTCACTGTATAATATAATATTAAACCTTTCTATCTTCATGGAGACCAAACCAGCCCAAGTTACAGGTCAGATCTGTGGAGAGGCGACCCCGCTCACAGTCAGAATACCTGTTTTTCTAGGTATTTTTGAGCTCTAAAACCACCTGTAATTGAATAAATGTAACGTAGAGCTGTTTAATGTCATACTGTGGAACATTCCAGGCAGAACAATGACATATCCATAGAAACAAACAGATGATGGACCCTCCACCAGAAAAGTTACACAATGCACCTTTTTAAATGGCATAATTAGGGGAAAATAACCTTAATCAGTCATACATATCTGCTTAGGAATATCAGCAATATCTCTGGATTCTAAACTCTAAAATGGGCCATGAAAAACCAACACGTTGGTCCATCTCTAGTTACAAACTGACCAGCCTGTCTGTGTTCCCAGTGTACGAGGCGGGTAAAGCTGTAAAGAAGGGCATGGCCAATCAGTACACTGCCACCCTGTACGCCCCCAGCATGTACGGACAGCCCGTCTACAGTGGGATGAACCAGCCTGCCATGCCCATGCTCCCTCTGCCCAACGGCATGGGGGGTCCACCTCCCAACAGCTATGGACGGGACTATGACGGCGCCAGTTCAGGTAGGACTAGTTTTATTTAAAGGGTCCATATGACACTATTTTCTGATCTACGTTAGTGTTGTTTCCTCATCACAAACATACCTGATGTTGTGTTTTGTTTCATTCACACATGTTCAACACACACATATTTACACTGAGTTCTTCTCACAAATGGAAGACAGTTCCACTTTGTGATGTCATGTGGTAAAACGTAGGGCTCCACTGTGTTTTTAAACCCCATACACCTTCACTAGAATCATTTAGATAATTTCAGCCCTGGAATTTCCCATCTCTACTTCACTGAAAATAAAAAGAGCTGTTAACTTGAAAACTACTGCTTCATGACATCACAAGGTGGAACAGAGCATTTTTAGCTTTGAAGATTTAGACAGACTAATAATAAAGGGTTGCTCAAACATCTGTGAATGAAACAAAACAACTCTGGGTATGTTTTTAAGGAGGTAGCAGTGTTATAATGTGGTTTAAAGCTAACTAAAATCCATTTAACTGAATTAGGCTTTTTAAATATTGTTACTAATACAATTTAACTGAGCTAATCAAAGTTCATCTCCGCAGTGGGCCAAGGCTCCCAGGTGCCTTTGCTTCGGGACCAAGATGGCGGAGGGGATAATAGTAAGTGCTCCAAACCTCTCCAACCTTAGGCCTGTCATGATAATTAATATATTGACTTCGTTCAATAGATGAAAGCTGGAACAGTATATTTTAGAGCTAAATATCTAGCGTGTGTACAGATTCTTTGCAAAAATTGGGAGACTGCCATTTTGATGTAATGTAAAATTTGAGCTGTAGAATAACTTCTATGGCTAATTATTGGTTCATTCTGCTGTTTATTCATTGTAGCTCATTCCTTTTAATGATACTGTAGTAAAAATGTAGTAAAAATTACCTGAATTGTCCTGTTTTTGTTAGTGTAAAATTTGTTATTGTGACAGGCCTACCTAACATCTTGTTTTTTGTAATGCCTACACACTGAGGTTTCAAACAGTTCAGAGAAGATTGACAACGTATTTGCTAAATCTTACATAACGCACAAAAAGTGAACTTCTTTTGTCTGATGTTTGATCTGGGCAGCTCGCAGTGGGTATCGCATCCAGGTGGACCCCGATGGGAACGCCACTCGGGCCATTTACTACATGGAGAGAGAACTGGCCAACCTGGACCCTAGCAGACCTGCCAATTACAACCGTTGTGAGTAACTCATTTATGATACTGAAACAGGTTCTGACCTATCCAAAAATTCAAGTTAGGTTCTACTTAAAACATCAACAAAACAGTGGGTCACTTATTAAAGTAGATTTGTGTTTCAGTATTTGTGGAATGCCTGTCAAAGGGATTAATGCACTGTTATGAGGAGCAAACTTTTGCTCAGATTATTATAAAATACTTGGAAATCCAAAATGTTATCTGTCTGAAATGGTACCAGTCTGGTTCTGTCGCGTCTCTAGCCCAGTCAAACGGGATTGTCCAGTTTGTTTTTTTCAATGACACATGTGAAACGAAGGAACTCTATGGCCACTTATCATTTACAAATAGAAAACCCTTTATTTGCATGCCCCTGATTGGTTAATCCACCTGTCAGTCACACCCATTTGAAGAGATTCACTGGTGACCAGGCTCACATCTTTATAAAGTATGGAAGAAGTGTGTCAGAAGTGTGTATTCTGGATCCCAGGCAAATGAAATATTCAGTTTTGTTCTTATCATTTACTCAGTTCAGTTTGGCCACAATAGTTTAAAGTGCTGAGTTCTATAGCACTTGCTGATGTTGTACCTTTTAAGAAACAGATTTTGTTGTTTTGTGAGCTACCATGACTTTGTGCTGAATCCTGGTTGTGCTCTCTCTCCCCCAGTGGACAACATGAGTGAGGTGAGCTCTCTCCATGACAGTGACAGGAGCAGACCGGCAGGGCGCTCTCAGCCTCCGGCCTTGTCCACCGTGTACGACAGGGATGAGGCCATGAGCACCATCAGCAGTGTGTCCCAGCACGTGAACCGCCGCCCGGACGACCGCAGGGGTGGAGGGGGCAGGGACTATCGCGGCCGCTCGCGCTCCATGGACAACCTTGATGACATCGGGCGAGGGTCTGACCGCGATGACTACCGCCGCCGCCCTGAGGAGCCCCGGGGCAGGAGAGGGTAACATCCTGTCATTTCAAACTTTGTGTTATAAGACGTGAAATAGAAAAGAGAGGGCAGAATGGGCATGCAAACAAGACTGAGAGGAGCACGTGGGATACATTGGGAAGAGAAGTACGTGAGGTGTGGTCCTGCTCCTGAACTCTGAAGAGATTTAACAATTTCTAATAATAGGATGTTTATTGTTTGGTTCATGTGACTTTTAAACATCAGGCACGACAGAAAAGCTTCAATAATGTGAAGAACTGGAGACATCGATTAAAAACACTACGCATGATATGCTGAATACATAAAGTGAATTTATAGCTGAAATGTCTGGTCAGTAGCGCTTATCATGGGCTGGAGATGGGTGAAGAATATGTATTGTACAACCTTGTTTATTTGGGCCGTTGTAACACTTAGTTTTGTTCTTCAGCTCGGACGATGAGTGGAGCACCAGCGCTCGCAGTGGGTATGGCCGCGGATACGACCGTGTCTATGACGACCGCAGGGGGCGGGACTATTCTCCGGAGGACCATCGCAGAGGGAGAGGGCCAGACAGCGGTCTGGCGGGCAGACGCAGCCGCAGCCGTGATGACCTGATGGACCTGGAGAGGGACCGGCGCTACGGGGGCGGAGCCAGAGGGGGGCATGACGATTATGACGACGGCATCCTGCGAGAGGCCATGGAGAGGAAGAAGCTGGGCGAGCAGCAGAGGGCGCGCAGCAGAGAGAGACTGGACAGTGAGAGTGACAGATTGGACAGGGGCAGAGCCAGACCACCACCTCTACCCTCCAACCCCCCCTCGGGCTTCCCCGATCGCCGTGACGACCTCCCCCCTCCACTCCCTCCCCCCTACAGTGATAATGAAAGTGTCTCTTCCTCAAAGAAAAGCAACCTCCGCAAGGTGAGACACTACAGGCTCATATTTGTAATAACACTGTAATATTAATAATCCTTAATCTTTAATCTTTAATTAATCTTTTGTCCTTTTTCTGCAGAATGGAGCTGTTAGTCGGGAAAGTCTGGTGGTGTAAACATTAAGTATCATGATTCTAGGACCAGCTTCGATCAGACCCACTGTAAATAAGATTATCACAGTTTAGATCCATGCTAAGCTTTTTTTTTTTAACTGATATTTGTATTTGAATTCATGATGTATTTTTTGTATTTTATGTTTTAAACCATTGTGGCTGCCACATGTGCCTTAACCTGTACAGAAGATGTGAAATTTGATGTCTGTATGTGTGGATGCATTGGTTTTTAAATGTAATCTCTTAATGATTTTCTAAGTTGTGTACCACTGCATTTCTCTGTTAACGGGGGTAGATTTATATATGAACAAATTGTAAAAACATTTTTATTCAAAAAAGCTGATCTATTTTACTAATGTAGTTACACTATTGCTAAGTTTTAAATGCTCAGTGTTTTCTGTCTGTATAATGCACAGCCTTGGAATGGTGCAGATTTACCATTTAGTTAATTAATTGATTTAATTTTTTGAAAATGCTTTTTACAATAAATGTCTGACAATTTACTCATTTTCTTTGCCACTAGATGACACCATTTCACTTGGTTCAAAACAGTCAAATTTACTGATGTTTCTTTACTTTGTTTACATAAGTCCTTAATTTAGTCAAATAAAAAACTAAAATCTGTATTTCTGTATGTAAGTGTTTTCATGATGTTTTAATTGTTAACAGTTTGTTTTACTGCAGATTACAGAGTTCAGCCATTTCATGTGAACAATGGATCACTTTGTTACTTTAGGTTACATGCTGCATGATGTGATGGGAGCTGTACACGAGGAGGAGAACTGAAACTGTAACGTTACATTTACAGATGAACCTGCATTTTCAATAGGAGAAAAGTATCTTCTACAAAATCATGGTTTAGCTCTGCCCATGTGATAAAGGTACATTGTGCAACTTTTCTGGTGCTAGCTGCTTTTCTCCATGGAGATGTTATTGCTTTGTCTGAAATGCTTCACAATATGGCACCTTTCTGTCATGGAGACCGAACCAGGCTACGATACTGGTCATATCTGTGGAGAGGCGACCCCGCTCACGGTCAGAATGTTTGATTTTTTCATTATAAAACCACTTATAATTGAATAAATATAAGATATAAGATGGTGATTGTCGTGCTGTGGGACATTTTGAAGGAGAGCAATGACATCCATAGAGACAAGAAGGTAATGGACCCCAATGAAAAGTTACATAGTGCCCCTTTAAGTTTCTCATGTCCTCACAAACCAGTTTACATGCTCTGCCTTAAAGCACCACTGTGCTTTACTGTATTATATTTATTATACTGTATTATTACTGTTTGTCTGAGAAGCCAATTTTATGAAGTTAAAAATCCTATATTTTGTTTAACTAACTCTTGTGAGGTTCTAGTCATGTTATAATGTTACCTCCTCAAAAGCGTTGTTTCAGTTCATTCACACGTGTTTGAGTAACTCTTTATTATTAGTCTGTCTACATCTCCAAAGCTCAAAATGCTCTGTTCCGCCTTGATGGCGTGATGTCATGAAGTGGTAGTTATTAACAGCTACATTTTACCTCTTGTTCAGTGGAGATGGGCAATTTTGGGGCTAAAATTAACCAAATAATTATAGTGAAGTACATGGAGATTAAAAAAATACAGTGGAGCACTTCCTGTACTATCACATGACATCACAAAGCGGAAAATGGTGTGATATGGGCCCTTTAATTCACCACCTTTCACTATCATGGAGAGCTTTCTCTAAGAAGTCACTTTTATGAGGTTAATTCTTCACATTATTGACCACCATTTTAACATGTCCTTTTATGCAAGAACATCTTCAGAGATTTCAAATTTCCCAAGCCTTAAAAATAGGTGATAACAGCTCTTCTTTGACTCTGAATTACGGGTGTGCTAAAATATTGAATTATCAATGCCTCATGATACTAAATATGGTAATACAGTATTGTTAATGTGGGCTGTTGTGTTGATAAAAAAAAAAAAAAAATTGATAAAACATTTTTTGAGTTATATTTTATTAAATTATTTTGTGACCGCTACACTTTTGAAGTTTGTTCAGAGAAAGGAAACTTGACATATTCACTGTTTTAATGGTCAGAATTGGTTTACTCCATATTAACTTGGACTTAAACTTTATTGATCCACGAGGGAAATTATTTGGACACAGTAGGTCACACATCACAATATAATATAATAAAGCGTAAAAATTCTAAAAAATAAGTAGCCAAAAAGCAGGTGTCAAAAATAAAAAAAAAGTTTTCACAGGTAGTCGTTTAACAAAGAAATACTGTTGTTAAGTTACGCTATTTTCTGATCTATGTTGCTAATGTTTCCTTATCATGAGCACACCTGAAGTTGTGTTTTGTTTCATTCGCACGTTTAACAAACACAAATTCTGATATTTACCCTGAGTTTTTCTCTCAAATTGAAAACGCCGTTCCACCTTGCGATGCCGTAATACAGGAAGTGCTCCTGTATTTTTAAACTCCACACACCTTCACTTGAATCATCTGGATCATTTCAGTCCTGGAATTGCCCGTCTCTAATGAACTAAACTTAAAAGATACCACCACATGACATCACAAAGTGGAACAGAGCATTTTGAGCTTTGAAGATGTTAACAGACTAATAATAAAGGATTACTCAGACATGTGAATGAAACAAAACACAACTCCTGGTATGTTTCTGATGAGATATTATAACATGACTTGAAGCTCACAAAAGTCAGTTGTGTGTAATATGGGACCTTTAAAACGTTCATTAGTTCTTAAAAATAGCAATATGACAGAATATCATGGGTAACATATATATCGATCGTCCCATGCATCGCCATATCGTTATAATATTGTACCGTGAGCCATGTATCAAGAATCTTATCAAATTGTGAGGGAGACAGCAATTCCCAGATCTGCTCTGAATCTGTACGCGCTTCTTTCTAACACTGTATTCTATCATATTTGCTAAAGAGAAGCAGATGCCCCTCCTCGCCCAGGTTGTGGATGCCAAAGCTCCAATCTGCCCACAGAGCTCATCACAGCAGGGAGAGAGGAGAGAGACCACTGCGTACTGCTCACTCTGCCTCCCAGCTCCGCACTGGCTCCACATCTTCCGATAAGGTAAGAGATTTCCTGCTTTTTCAGATTCGAATCGATACGCAGCTGCTGAATTCAGTCATGCCAGTTTCAAAGTGACTCAGGTTCCCCATTGTAACCTGTCACTAGAAAGTTCTGACGGTGCATGTGGGTGACTTTTTCACTTTGATGTGCCCAGACACAGAACCATAGTGGTAAATTCAACAGGGAGTGAAAATGGATGTATATGTTGCCATTTGAAATATTTTTTAAATGATTATTGATTTTATTTAAATTTTCATTATTTAAATTTTATTTTTTATTTTATTTTTGGATTTTATTTGTATTTTTTCTATTTTTATGTATTTATTTATTTTCATTAAAAAACATTTCTTAGCTTTTAGCCTGTACAATTGCCTAATAGGACCAGTTTAATATTATATTCATATGTTTGATAATGAATGAATGAAATTAGGACTGTTGCCATAGCGACTGAGCAATTTAAAACAAATCAATATTGCATCTTTTGAATGGGAAATATTGTCTAGTATTGAAATATTGCCTAGTATGGTCTTTGGGTCACTTTCTACATACTTTGTGGAGCTGTAATGCCTTGGTTGTGGTCTATTCTTGTATATTTGACTACTACTACTACTACCACTATTACTACCACTACTACTACTACTACTACCACTACTACTACCACTACTACTACTACTACTACTACTACTAATACTATCATTTTATTTAATGGTGTCTTATTATGAAATTTGATGCAGTGGAACTTGGTCACATTGGCCAAGTATATGTTTTGTGAATCAAATCTAAAAGAATGCAGGCATCCATATTAAACATTACAAATCATCATTTTTAACCAGCTGAATAATTTTTAATTCAAAGCAAAACGCATGCGTCACTACAGTTCTGTTTGCTCCCATTTTCTTGTTCCTCGGTGCATTTCAAGAGTGCAGAGACAATGGTGCTATTCTCAGGCTGTTGTTCTGTCCCTGTCCAGCACCCACACCCCACCCATATGCGTGTCCCAACAATGTCCACTTTTGTCCATTTCCAACCACTGTCCAGCTCTCCCAACAAGTCCCCGATTCACAACAAAGCCAGATTTCTACTGGACCGTTACTACAGTTTTCCTTCCCTTGAAGATAGTTGGAATAGTTGTGGTTCCAAAAGAATATTAACATGCTTGGGAGGTTGTTATAATTTCAATTAGATGAGAGTATTCAACTTGCTAAGATGTGCTATCGCTAGGTTTCAGAATCAGGGAAAATTAGTTAGACTGTTGCTATAGGGATTAACAATTTATTATATATTTTTAATGGGAAAAAATCCTGCAAACTGTCACATATAACAGGAAGCCAAAACCCATGAGCAGCTGTAAACAAGTTCTTGTCTTAAAGTAGTATGTGGTGAAAAGTCATCTGCATAATTCCAGGGAAATAGAAAGTTAAAACAACACCTCAGAGATCTCCATGGAGATAGATCAGTTTTATGCCATACTGTGTAATATTATAGCCAAAGGAACAACATTTCCATAGAAACAAGCAGAAGGAGACCTTCCACCAGGCCAAATAAATCAAGTTTGTGGAGATACAAGCCCAGTCTGAGTAAGGATCATAGACTGTATAAAGAAGTGGGCTAAGGGAGTGTGACGTCTGCTCCACTCAAATGAAGCTTGTGATGGTCATGGTTATAGGGGTGAATTTGGAGTCAGGTTTTATATTAGGGATTAGAATTTATTTACAGACAACATAGCGAAATGAAAACACCAGGATCATGTAGAGTAGGTAATGAAAACATTAACAAAGCTCACTGCAGCAGATACAGAGAGAGGGGCGACAATATTCCAGTGTAAGTCAATGGGAGCCAGGGTCAGTAAGAGCTGGAAGCGCCTGCATTAATGTGGTTCATAAAATTAACTTTCACCAAATTTTGCTAGGTCACTTTTTGCCTTGTTCCCATTGAAATTAAAACATCTGTAACAAAAATGGAGTCAACTGCTGCACATTTAGGGGTGGCACACTTTTTCACAATTTTGGGGCAAAGGGGCAATTTGGAATTTTGGACATAGACCAAAAACAATATTTTCTCTGTGCTGTGCAAGGACACAGAGATAAAGTATCAAAGAGAACAAAGTCGTCATACGTGAATATAGTTTGAACTGTTCTAATGTTGTAATATATGGAGTATAAGTACAGGGAGACTGGGAGAGGTTATTAATGAGCAGACTTATCTTTGTATTGTTCCTCTTTGTATTGTTCAAGTTTCTGTTTCTGCGAAAGTTCAAAATTGTGAAAAACTGGCGTCCTATTGGCTTAGTTTTTGGTACAGATGTTCACCATGTCAATAGAAACAAGGCAAAATGTGATCTGGAAAAATGTAGAAAATGTTTGCGTATACCATCATATTGTAAACTACTCTAGCTCGCATGTTCACTTTCTGTGTGGAACATGGCGGCTAGCGGGTTAGCTATGTCCATTTATTTACTGTATGTCCATGTTTTTCTGTGCAATACAAAAACATTGCAGACACACTTTTTATTTCAGTCTATTTTTGAGCAAAAAACGTACATACTGTGGCTTCAGCTTTTTATTGTAAAAACTATTGAGAAGTAATGCTGAATACTGTTGTTTTTTTAATCCAAAAGCAAACGTGGCTTAAAATATAGTGAAATAGTGGACCATGTGTTCTGGGGATTGGCTCTATTGATCTTATAGTGCTTATTTATGTACCGGTATTAAGCCTCTCAGAGATTTGAACAACACTACACTGTAATGTTACTAATACAACAGGTTTTCTCTGATAATATGATCGTATTTTGTATTTATTTGTCCTGGAGTGAATCTTGGATGCCCTGAGTTCTTATCGTATAATTGGAAAAACATTATGCAAGCCAAAACACTGCTCTTTTTGTGGTGTGGTATGAGCTAATTTTACTTTCAAAAACAGCCATTTCTCTTACGTGTGAGTCTCAAATAGGGTTTTGTACCAATACTAATATCGGTCATTATAGTTTTTTTGTAAATATCACTAAAGGACCCATGTTATTTCCTGATCAATGTTATAATATTGTTTCTTCAGTTGTGTTTTGTTTCGTTCACACATCTTGTACACACTGTTCCACCTTGTGACGTCACGCGGTAATACAGGACGTGCTCCACTACGTTTTTAATCTCCATACGCCTTCACTAGATCATTTGGATAGTTTCACCACCTGGAAATGCGCATCTTTACTGAACAACAGCAGTTCAAAAGTAGCTGTGAATATGAAAACTACCGCTTCATGACATCACAAGGTGGAACAGAGCATTTTGAGCGTGGGAGATGTAGACAGACTAATAATAAAGGTGTGTGAATGAAACAAAACACAACTCTAGCTACGTTTTTCCTGAGATAACGACATTCTAACATGTCTTAAAGCTCATAGGAGTCAATTTCACGTCATACAGGACCTTTAATAATTTGCAAGCCCAGTTATAGGTTTTCAAATACTGACATTGACATTGTTTAAAGAAAGCTAAATAATCATTATCGACCGAAAAAAATCCATATCAGACCAACCCTATCTCAAACCCCCCCAATCCAATTAAACAAAGCTAAGTTTACTCAGAGTCTTTGTCCTATTGGCTTCTAAAGTGAATTAAACTACATTAATTGTTCCACCATTGGAAATCTAACTCTAATCAAGCGGGACTAGACTCATTATTTGTACAGAATAAACCGAATCAGGATCGGACTGGCTTGGCTGGAGCTCCGGTACAACCCTTCCCCCTACTGCTCCTCTGGTCCCTCTTCCCCGGCGCCGATCTCACATTCTGGGTACACCTCTCTCTCAGATGCCCTGCAGAACTCAGGGAGTGTGCGAAAAAGTTGGACACGGTGACAGAGATAAACGAGTGGGGCCACAGAAGAGGGGATTGTTGTGATTAAAAGACAATTATGTGTGCGCATGGACTTCCCAGTGTTGTGTGGTGTCAGGCTCGGACTGTGCCACAAGGCCACCACACACAAGGGCCGCTGTGTGGAGGAGGTGAGGGACGGGAGGGGGGCAACCAACCAACCACTTTGACCAAGAGGTGGACAGTAGCAGTTACATTTACTCAGTTACATTTGTTTTGTTTTGTTTTGTTGATTTTACACATTTATTCCACTGGGTCTACAGGTATTTCCAGTGGTGAAAGGTTACAGAGTACGAAAACTACAATACTTAAAGGTGCATTGTGTAACTTTTCTGCTGGAGGGTCCATCACCTGCTTCTTTCTTTGGAGATTCATTGCTCTGCCTAGAATGTTCCACAGTATGACATTAAACAGCTCTACCTTACAGTTATGAAATTACAACTGGTTTTACTGCTCAAAAATACCTAGAAAAACAGGCACTCTGACTGTGAGCGGCGTCGCCTCTCCACAGATCTATTTGGGCTCCATGATGATAAAAAGGTTTAATGCCATACTGTGAAACATTCTAGACAAACCAATAATATTTCCATGGAGAAAAACATTTGACGGACCAAGTTACACAACGCACCTTTAACATAAGTCCATATTTTACGTTTTTATCTGTTCTTTACTCAAGAACATTTTACAGTGGATATTTTTTACTTTTACTTCAGTACATTTGGGAGCAGGTATGCAAGTAAAAAGTACTCATTTCATCCCAACTTTGAGCAAACCAAATACAAAAACAGCTAGAAAAATCATTTGAATCATTTAAAATCAGCAGAGTTCTTTATCAAAATCACTACATTTGATGATTTAATTAAAAATCTCCAAATATGCCAAATACTTGTACTATTTACTAAGTACATTTTTAAACAGGTACTTCAATAGTTTTAGTTAAGACTTTTTCATGTGATACTTTTACTTGAATAACTTTATGCCTCTGTATCTGTACTTTTACTTAAGTAACAACATTGAGTGTTTCACCACCGTCTTTTTCACATTTTTATTTATTAGTTTTTTACTCTGTTGTTTTTATTCTGATTCAATTGTAGATTTTTATTTATTTCTCTATGTGCATGCGTTTTGGAAACAGTTTGTTATGAAATGTGCTATAGAACTTGAGTAGCTTTGTTGAAATATCAGTACTTTTCTACCTGCATACTTTTAGTCTTTTACTTTACTACTTAAGTATTATTTTTATTGAAGTAACAGTACTCTTACTTGAGTAGATGTTTTGGTTACTCTACAAGTGACAAAAGCCTTATGTGGACAATGTGAAATGATTTGAACATTTGAGTTTTTTGCACTGCTCCTTCAGATATTAGTCATTTTTTCCCTTTTTTTCCCCCAGATTTGATGCATTATTTAAAGGTTTGTCCTTTTACATTAACTTCAAATTATAAATCAGATGTTATGTCTCAACAGGTACTCTTTAAGTTACTAGAGTAGTTTCTTAACCACTAAGTTGAACTTCTTCTTGAGTAATATTATTTTGAAGTAACGTTACTCTTACTTGAGCGCAACTTTTGGCTATTCTACTCTCATTTTTGTGTCCATCCTTTGAAAATACCAGATTTTATTTAATGTCTTCAAATTACAATAACTTCCAATTATATATCAGATATTATGTCCCAACAGTTACTCTTTAAGTTACTTTTACTTGCGTAGCAGTTTTCCCAAGTATGTTTTTACTCTTACGTGAGCTATTTCATACTTTGTGCACTTTGTAACTTTTCTGGTGGAGGGTCCGCCATCTCCTTGTCTCCATGGAGGTGTTGTTGCATTGTCTGGAATGTCCCGGTATGGCATTAAAAGTGCCCATCTTGCATTTACTTAACAACACGGGCTCGCCTCGCCACAGATTTGACATGTAACTTGGCCCTATGGCGTCACCTGCTGTTTCTCAATTTTTAGCTCCTCGAACACCTTTGACCAAACCTATGCAAGCACTAAAGTCATATTCAATCCATATTTCATTCACTCACACACCTGATTAGTACAGGGCAAGGCGGGAGAAGCATCTTGCCAAAGGACACAGCAAGAGTACACACTAGAGCAGACGGTGATAATTATTTATCCCCTGTTTTTGAATTCTAGCTAAGTACTAACCAGCCCTGGCCTTGCTTAGCTTAAGAGGTCTGACCAGCTTGGGCTTTCAGGACATTACACAGACTCCAGAACATGCCATGTGTTGAGAAGAGGGTTTTGACTCAGAAAACGCAGGAATTACATCAAAATTAAACAGGAAAGAGCACATTATAGTTGTGTCTGTATTATTTTCTGTTATGGTGTGTGATATTAAACAGCTCTATCTTACATTTATAAATTACTAGTGGTTTTATATCTTAAAAATACCTAGAAAAACATTCATTCTGACTGAGCGGGGTTGCTTCTGCACAGATCTGACCTTTAACTTGGTCTGCTTTGGTTTCCATGAAGATAGAAAGATTTAATGCCATACTGCAAAACATTCCAGACAAAGCACTAACATGTCCATGGAGAAAAGCATATGACAGACTCTCCACCAGAAAAGTTACACCATGCACCTTTAAGAGTCACTTGAGCTAAATCTAGGAAGAAATTGTTTTAAAACTGAGACTGAGAATCAAAAGTGACCATCGTATTTCTATTTTTGCTGTAGCTGATTAAAGACATGTCCTGCTGATCGATTGACTAAAAAGGGAGTGTGGCGAAAACTATTGTGTATCTCTATGTATCTGACCCAAACTGCACTGACAAGACTACACCTGCAGGGGGAGTTTGTGCAAAAACAACAATGTATTTTTATGAAGACAGATTCAGTTTGTTAATCATGAGTTTAATCTGACTCTTTACTTAAAAATCTTCACAAGACTTGCTCACCAGCTTCTCTTTTCTGTTGTAATAATATAATTAGACGACTAATACAAATTTTGGTTGGTCCTATATTACACAAAATTAACTTTTATGAGCCTGTAGCCGTGTTATAATGCCATTACCTGTTCAAAAACATACCTTGAGGTGTGTTTGTTTCCTTCACACATGTTTGAGTAACCCTGTATTATTAGTCTCTCTACATCTCCAAAGCTTTAAATGCTCTGTTCCACCTTATGATGTCATGTGGTGGTATTATTCACATTAACAGTTGCGTTTTATCTTTAGTTCAATAGAGATGGGCAATTCCTGGGCTGAAATCATCCAAATAAATCGAGTCAAGGTGTATGGAGTTTAAAACACAGTGGAGCACTTCCTGTAGTACCCCATGACATCACAAGGTGGAGCTAAGCTTTTCCTGTTTGAGAGAAGAACTCGGCCTAAATATGCAGGATTTGTGTGTGTGTTAAACATGTGAAGGAAAGAAAACAACTCCAGGTATGTTTTTGATGAGGAAACAACATTATAACAGATCAGAAAATAGTAATATCGACCCTTTAAGACACTATCACCGATTTAATTCATTTCTAAATGCATCTTTATAAATAGCTCATCTGGACACTATTACTGTAAACCAAAACAATCAGTGTACTGCAGTTAACTGCTGTCTAACTGCAAATACTGAGCGAGCCAAAGAATCTTCTTGTCACGTCTGTCTTTGGGAGTAGTTGTATTCTAAATAGAACATGCATTTAATTATAAGTGACTGACTTTGTCTGTGTACACCGAATCTCCTTCCATGTTGTAATCTTCTGTGTCATGCTTAGAGGGTGGGCGATGCCAAGAAATACCACCATTTTTGAGAGCACAGATACAGACTGCAAATACCTTATTTTTCAGACTACAAGCCACCCTTTTTCAGGGTGTGGGGCGACTTATACTCAGGTGCGACTTCGATATTAAATTTTTCACACTGACAGCCCATAGACCAAATATATGAACTGTATATATGAATCAATAATGAAAAAACAAATCATTATCAGTTTTTTCATTTTGGTCTTAAAGACAAATAATCAAGAAAAGCATTTTTTCGTTTTCTTATTTTTGGTTCTATATAACGAACAAATGAATGATACACAGATTCTTCTCTACTGGGTTGTTTTTATTACTATAATTTCTATAACTCGCCTTTCAAGATGAAATGTCGGTTCTTGGTCTCTGATTTTATAAAATAAATTTCCCCCCAAAAGTGCGTCTTATACATGTATTTTTCTTCTTCATTACACATTTTTTGGCTGGTGCGACTTATACTCCGAAAAATATGGTAAGTTTTTATCTTTATTAAAGATGCACTGTGTAACCTTTGCTTGTTTCTATGGATATGTCCTTGCCCTTCTGGGAATGTACCACAGTATGACATTAAACAGCTCCACCTCACATTTATTCAATTACACGTGGTTTTATAGCTCAAAAATACCGACCCGTAACTTAGTCTGGTTTGGTCTCCATGAAGATGGAAAGGTTTAATGCCATACTGTGAAACATTCCAGACAAAGCAATGACATCTCCACAGACCCTCTACCAGAAAAGTTACACAGTGCACCTTTAAACTGCCAATGACGGGTTAGACTACTCATTTTACAAAAACATATGAAGTACATATATTTAAGATGCACTGTGCAACTTTTCGGTGGAGGGTCCGTCACCTGCTTGTCTCCATGGAGATGTTATTGCTTTGCCTGGAATGTTCCATAGTATGACATTAAACACATCCATTTAGCATTTATTCATTATGGGTGTTTTATTACTCAAAAATACATAAATTCCTTATGTGAAGAGGGGTGCCTCTCCGCAGATCTGACCTGTAATGTAGTGTAATGTAACCAGCTTGTTTCCCTTGTGATACATAGGTTTAATCCATACTGTGGACCATTCCAGACAAAGCAAGTGTTTCCATGGAGACATAAGGTGGTGTCCATCCTCCACTAGAAATGTTACGCAGTGCACCTTTAACAACAACAACAACAACAACAATTAAAGCCGCAAGCGGCATCGAACGGCCCTCGCGGGCCTCGCTTTGCACTGGGCCGACCCGACGCTCCCCCGGGTGGTGCTGATGAGACTCTTGTCTCTGTGTGTTTGTGGCTTTGGGCTGAACTTGTCACTAAACTCATAAAGTCCACACACACTGGAGATCCTGATGTGTTAACATTGACGAATATGGGCAATTTGGGACATCGCCATGGCAACACCGTGCAAAATACAACTTTGGCCCCCAGACTTTTTTGTTCAGGCTGACTTGAAGAATCACTGTGCCAAATTTCATGTTCTTCAATAAAACTATTAAGCCGTTATATCACTTTGAAATGTAAGAAATTGTAGAAATTTTCCCATTAGGATAACATGGAGGCTTTGGCGCATCGCCATGGCAACCCTGTGAAATATACCATATGGTTGTCATTGACTTTTTTGATTGGGATGACATGAAGAGTCATTGAGCCAAATATGAGAATATTCTGTGAAAGTAAAATATTTTTCATGAATGGGGATTTATCTGATCTTTCCCATTAGGATAACATTGGAGCTTTCACGCATCACCATGGCAACACGGTTAAAAATACCATATGGTTTACGTTGGCTTTTTTGATTGAGATGGCCCAAAGTAATTTTGTACAAAATTTTGTACATTTTCGTGACATCCCAATAAAGAATTTGATAACTGTTAGGTACAAAACTCCTGTAATGTACACAGAAATTATTATCAAATACAAATAAAAGAAAGCCTTTATTTTGTTGGATTAATGTTTAATATCTACTTCCTGTAATTTTCAACACATTTTTCAACTTTGTTCTTTGTTCGTTTTCTTTTCTTCTTCTTTTCTTCTTGTCATACACACTGGTCGAAGGTCTGTCATCTGCTTGTTTCTATGGATATGTCATTGCTCTGCCTGAAATGTTCCACAATATGACATTAAACAGCCTTATACCTTATCTTTATTCAATTACAGGTGGTTTTATGGCGCAGAAATACCAGAAAAACAGTGAGTCTGACTGTGAGCGGTGCTGCCTTTCCACAGATCTGACTTGTAACGTGGTCTGGTTTGGTCTCCATGAAGATAGAAAAGTTTAATACCATACTGGGAAACATTCCAGACAAAATAACAACATTAGGAAGAGCATGTGACAGACCCTCCAACTAGAAAAGTTACACAATGCACCTTTAAAGTGAAGCTAAAGCCATTAGTTGTTTCTTGGGCTTTATACTTCACTGTGATTGGTTAAATGTGCCTGTCACTCACTTAAGCAAGACCAATAGGAGGAGAGGGTGGGGAAAGAGTCTGTTAAAGAATCACAATATGACAATTTGACCCCACTTACAGTCAGAATGTTATTTTTTTTCTAAGTATTTTTGAGTTATAAAATCACATGTAACTGAATAAATTTAAAGGAGAGCTGTTTAATGTCATACTGTGGAACATTCCCGGCAGAGCAATGACATATCCATAGAAACAAGCAGGTAACAGACTTCCAACCCAAGCGTTACACAGTGCGTTTTTAAGGTTTGACTTTGACCAAACCCAAAGGTGGGAAGTATTGGTTACATTTACTACATTTGCTTGAGTAACAAACTTGTACTTTTCAGAGTACTTTTAACAGCATACGTTTACTCTAATATTTTTACTGTAGTAACAGTACTCTTGCTTTAGTAAAAGTTTTGATTGCTCTTCCCACTGTGAGTAATTCTACAAGAAATGCTTTATGTTGACAATGTGTTAAAGGTGCACCTCTGGAGAGGGTCCGCAACCTGCTTGTCTCCATGGAGATGCGAATGCTTTGGTTTAAATTATCCACAGTATGATATTCAACTAATCTGACTTGCATTTATTCAATTATAGGTGTTATTTATTACTCAAAAATATCTTTAAAAACATAAATTCGTACTGTGTCGGGGGTTACCTTTCCACAAATCTAACCTGTAATTCTGCTTGCAAGTCTCATGGAGATTAAGTTTATGACCATACTGTGGAACATTCTAGACACATCTCCATGGACACAAGCAGGTGACGGAGCCTCCACTGGATAAGATACACAGTGCAACTTTAAGGTTATGTCAAGGTCTTCCCTTGCTATTTTAAATGTACGATGTACCGAGATCTGAGATTAGTCCTGAACAGTCGCTCAGCTGGATAACATCTTAAAATATGTGAGACCACGGGCCAGTCTCTGAAAGGACTGAAGCACTTTGGATGAGGCTATAAACAGAAGGTAACATCAAAAAAGTGCTGAAATGGTCAGAATAGGTCTGGCGGGTGGAAGAACTTCAAAAACATTTCTGGTTTTACTAATGACAAGCTGGAGCCAAATGTTTTGAACTCTGGAAATTGAATCATTTTTGGTAAATACCTCATTTTGATTTGACAAGCAGTGAAATAACTGAATTCTTGATTCATGTTTTAATGGTGAGATTTGTTTAAACATTACATTAAAAACTGTCCTGCATTTCAGAGCATGTTTGTAGAGGCCTTAACTGTTTGGTTGTTTGCACTTTTAAGAAGAAGTAGTTACTTAAAGCTGCCATCTGATTTTATGAGTTTAATATTATAATTTTTTTTACCAGTAGATGGCAGATGTGTTAAACCTGCCCCCCGCTCTCACAGGGCCTTTTTCTGGCACAGCTGGCCAAAGCTGGTGTACTGTAAACAGCAGTTTGAAAGTGTCTAGTGGTGAATACAGCAGGGCTTGGGCAGCCAATCTACTTAGAGATTTTTTATTTAACCAGGAAAGTCCTATTGAGATTGCTAATCTCCTTTTCAAGAGAGTCCTGGCCACGCACACACCACTTTCATACTAGGTGAAGTGTCACAACTGTGTTTTTTGTGACTGGCGCCCCCCTGTGGCACCTGAAATTCCCAGTGGTCTCCCATCCAAGTACTAACCAGGCCTGTGCTTGCTTAGCTTCAGAGATCTGACAAGATCAGGCTCTGACAAACCGATATGGCCACATGTTGGTAATGGTATCTTTAAAGGAACAGTATGTAACTTTCTGAAGGTGGCGCGCCATATGCATGATTCCATGGAAATAGAAAGTTAAAACCATACTCCAAAAATTCTCCATGGAGAGAGATGACCTTTATGCTGCACTGTGAAAGATTCTAATCAAAAGAACATAGAATAGGAGGAGCCAAATAAGAGTCAGGTTTGTGGAGATGCAGGCTCACTCACAATAAGGACAGATGTTTTTCAGAGCTATAAACAAAACTAAAAGGAAAACATATGCTTATATTTTAGTGATTTTTGAGGCTTAAAAGTTACATACTGTGGTGTTAAATAATTGCTGTTTTTACCATTTTCTTATCATGGCCATTCAAATTGCAACCTAAACATGGCTCAGTCACTGTCCTTATTTTGGCTGTCGAAGACTATTGCAGCTTCATTTTCGTATTTAAAAGGTGCTTTAATCGGTGTAACTGTGCACTTGTGCTGGTTGGGGGTCCGTCACCTTCTTCTTACTATGGATATATCATTGCTCTACCTGGAATATTCCACAGTATGACTTTAAACAGCTCCACCTTACATTTATGCAATTACATGTGGTTTTATAGCTAAAAACACAAAACAAACTGTCTGACTGTGAATGTGGTCGCCTCTCCACAGATCTGTAACTTGGTCTGGCTTGGTCTTCATGATGATAGAAAGGTTTAATGCCATACTGTGAAACATTCCAGACAAAACAATAACATCTCCGTAAAGAAAAACGTTTGATCAACCCTCCACCATTTGCTTATCAAATTGCAACCTAAACATGCAGGCTCATTCACTGTCCTTATTTTAGCTCTCAAAGATAATTACGGCCCCATTTTTTTTCATAATTATCTCATGACTCACTTCCTGCCCTGCGTTAGCCTTCCACGAAAACGCACAAAAAGACCACTCCAAATCTCCAGTGGGAACAGACAGAGCCCAGACCCACCCGGCGCAGAGACACAAGCAGCTAGGAGCCTCACCCATAGTAGCAGGGCCAGGCGAGGGGTGAACACTGGTCTCCTTTGTGGCCCCTGCTCTGTATTTATGAATGGCTGAGATTTGCGGAGAACAATGCCAGCGCCCAAGGGTGGAGGAGGGTGGGGGTAAGATGGGCACGGGGAGGGGAGCTACACCGCTGGGGCCTGGTACAGAGAGGAGATAGAGGGCTCGGAGGGCACGGCCGCACGGACAGGAGCTACGCAAGCATCGCCAGTCAGCAGCCCAGGTGAGGGATGCTTCTCTGATTAAAGGTGCATTGTGTAGCTTTTCTAGTGGAGGGTCTGTCACCTGCTTGTTTCTATGGAGATGTCATTGCTCTGCCTGGACTGTTCCTTTTAAGGTATGACACTAAACAGCTCTACCTTACATTTATTCAGTTACATTTGGATTTATAGTTCAAAAATGCCGATAAAAACAGGAGTTCTGACTGTGAGCGGGGTCGCCTCTCCGCAGATCTGACCCGTAACTTGCCCAGTTTGGTCTCCATGAAGATAGAAATGTTCAAAACCATATTATGATATAACATTTCCACGGAGAAAAGCATTTGACGAACGCTCCATCAGAAAAGTTACACAACGCACAATGGTTCTGGCCTGATTAATCGAAATTCAAATCAGAATGGACGCAATTAGCAAATCAGAAATTCTGAGAAGAATTTTTGAAGTACTATTAGTTCCAAATTTGCCACAAACAACAAAACATCATGTCTTATTTTGTCATTCGGGTTGTTACATGTTCTGAAATGTGATTCTTGTATTCGTTTGTCAATTCAGATTTGAGTCTTTTTGTTGATTCTTCTTCGATGTAGAATTGTTCAAATTTAAATCACAAATCGAAATCACAATCGCAAAACTTGTCAGAAAAAATGTTAAAAAGCCTTCTGTAAGGGTTGAACAGGAATAAATAAGAGTGTAATATTTTCTATTAGTTTTGAAAATGAAGCTTTATTGACAAAGTTGTGGTTTCAAATATGTCACAAAATTGTGTTATGTTGTATTGACTTGTACTGCATCGGAAGTTTCTATGTACAATTCTTTAAGATACTTTAAAAATTGCTTGGTAGTACTCATTACATTTACTTGAGTAACTTTTATTGAAGTAACAATAAACAATACTCGCAAAAGCTTCACGTTGACAACAAATGATTTGAACATTTGTGTTTCTTGCACCGCTCCTTCAGATATGATTTTGTTTTTCTAATTTTTTCTTTTTTTTCCCAGGTTTTGTCCTTGAAATTACCCTAACTTCAAATTATAAGTCAGATGTTTTGTCCTGATACTCTTCACTTGAGTACTTTCTTGAACCATTTCTTTGTACTTCTACTTCAGTAATATTATTTTCAGGTAACTTTACTCGACTTTACTACACTACCACTAATTTCGACAATTCTGGTGCTACCCAGAAATATTAGTTTGCAGCTTTGGTAGCAACAACTCTCATTTTTTGTGTTTGAAATTGAAATTTTGTAATTTTTCATTGATTTATAATGACCTTTCTCTTATTTTGCTCACCTTCACCAGAATTTTCCCCAGCTGGTGCACACTTTTGAATGTCAAATTTACCCATGGCCTTGTTGTTATACTGAGCGTGTGGTGGCGGGTCAGACCTCTTCAGAGCGAGAGCGTGAGTGTGGATGAGTCACTGCTGATCAAATGTGTTTAGTGTGTTTTGAAACCCTGGGCTAGTATTTAAAGGTGCATTGCGTAACCTTTATGGTGGAGGGTCCTTCACCTGCTGTTTTCTATGGATCTGTCATTGCTCTGCCTGGAATGTTCCACAGTATGAACAGCTCTACCTTACATTTATTCAATTACAGGTGGTTTTATAGCACATATAATTTTATAGCTTTGACAGAAAAACCTTAAGTTGGAATCTATGATGTCACTTGATAAGAAATTGTAAAACGTCTAGTGGCCGAGACATGTTTTTCTTGAGAGATGCAAAGGGTTTAATAATGTGATACTCTGTGATTTTACTGTTTTTGTATTGATTGTGTTGGCTGCTACCTTGGCCAGATCTCTCTTGAAACAGGTTCTGAATCTCAATGCGACCTCCTGGTTAAATAAAGGCAAAATAAAGCAATAAAATACAATAAAAAATAAAGAAAAAGACATTCTGACTGTGAGCAGTGTTGCATCTCCACAAATCTGACCCGTAACTTGGTCTCATTTAGTCTCCGTTAAGGGTGTGTATTGCCATGAATCTGGTGATATGATACGTATCACGATATGCCTCTCACGATTCAATATATCACTAAAACTAAAACAAAGGATGAGGTATTGTGATTTATCCATAATTACCTGTAATATGATGGTCCAAAACACCTTCATGAAGAGAATAATCGGATGAAATAATCACGAGAACGAGAAATGAAACTTGACTTTTCAATACATACAAGAATCAATGAAGTATCGCGTTATAATACTTTTTCTTACATCACTCGTCTCCACAAAGATAGAACGGTTTAATACCAAACTGCGAAACATTCCAGACAAAGCAATAACATCTCCATGACAGAAAAGTTACACAATGCACCTTTAAAGCAGCTCTTCACATGAGGACGACTGCAGCCTCTCCGTGATTGTAATGCACGGTCAGAAGTGATGTAAATATGTGATGTGTGTTGGCGTGTGTATTTATGCATGCATGAGCTGTCTGCATAATTGTGTGTGTGTGTGTGTGTGTGTTTGTACAGAAAGACAGAGGCTAGGCTAACGCTCGTCTCTGTGCCAATCATCATATCTTTGCTTTCTTTTCATTACAACCTCATATATGTAACTGAGATATATTTGCATTACTATATTTCTATATTTTATTTTGACTTGCACGTATACTTTTACTAAAATACTAAAATATAATTATGCCTTATTCTTTGACACCAGCCTCTTGCTATTTTGCCTCTTATTTATAGAATTATCATGACCATTTATATTTTTTTTGCTATTTGTTATTACTATTGCAACAACACATCATCAGTAGGGTAAAACTAACCTGTCTCACGACGGTCTAAACCCAGCTCACTTTCCCTTATTATGTGTAAGCTACTGTGTCCAAATATTAAGAGGGACCTCTTGGAAAACCTTTATTCCTTTTTTAAAAATATAAGCATCATATAAGTCACTTTTATGGCTAATTTGTAAGGATGTAACGATATCCAAATCTTTCTGTATACGAAATTTTCACGATATGCATCTCAAGGTACGATATTTATTGCAATATTCTGTGGAAGCGAAAACAAAATGTGAAATGGGCTACTGTTTTGCTTTTAAAATGCCTAAAAAAAACTGCGGTACTGTTATAACAAAGAAATAAGATTGAAAAGTGCTTAAAAACAGTTATTTCTTCATGCAGTCAGCACTAAAATGGAGCAAAGGATCATGGTCTATGTAGTTCCCTCTGTTTTATAGCTATTGCTGCTCCAAAGCAATAAGTTTAAATAAAGAGGCTTGTGATTCGATATATAGTGATGGTCCACAATATGTGAGATTTTTGACTATACGATATCACGATATTTCGGTTATTGTTACATTCCTACTTTTTCAGGCCTTTTAATGATACTGTCAATTGAAAATGGTTTACTCAGATTATCTTGGTTTATTTTAATTTTATCAGTGGCATAAAGTAGTTTCAATATTATTGTTTATTTATATCTCTGTAGTGATATATTGTACTTCAGACTGTTATTGTGACATCTTTGTTACTTTTTAGAAAACCTCTACTATGTGTAATTTGTGATTTTTCTAGGCCTGTCACAATATCAGATTTTGACGCATGATATATTGCTACAGATCTACTGTAATAAACTATAATAGTGAAACTTTTATGCCACTGATACTAATCCAAGTAAACCAGTTTTAAATAGAAAAATAAACTCATAATTAGTCATAGAAAGTAGTTATTCTATCATCCACATCTCGAATTTTATACAACAAATATACCCCAAAATCCCAATTTGTACAAAGACATATAATATTGAGCTCCAGAATATACTGTTCCAGCATGTTTTTTTTAATTTGTTTTGTGTCGCTGTACATTAAGTTCAATTCAATTTATTTTGTCCCTTTTATATATTGTCCCTTCAAATAAAGACTAAACTAAACTGTACATTTGATCCCATGAGGTCTTCAGGGTCCCTTAGTAGTCTGTGTTTATAATGTTCATTCAGGGACAGTGCTGTTGTGGGGCAGATGACCGCTCTGCTCGTGGTCTCCTTCAGTTGGAGCGGAAGCTGAGTGGTGTAGTGGGGAGAGGGCCTGTGGTTTACCATCTGCCCACTGGGACTGCCAGGTCACAAGCCATATCACAAATCCCGTTTGTAAATTATAATGAGTAAATAAATGAAATAGCAATGCAAAAAAGTAAAACCTCCAAACCACCAGCGGATGACCCCAGGTGAACTCAGTCTGAGTAGAAGAAGACACAGCCGCCTCCTCTTTCCCCCCTTCCCCTCGCTCTCTTCAGGCTCCACAGGTGAATGTAGTACAGGGCAGGACCTGCAGTCCCCCCAGTGGCCACTGGTCATGGTGTTTGTCCATTAGAGCTGTGGTACACTCCACGTAGATTCTGAGGACACGAGGGCAGATCTTGAGAGATTCTTCTGGGATGTAATGTTTGTGTGCGTGTGTATTTGTGGAGCAGCTCAGTGCCGCTCTTGGACAGACTGTAGCTGGATACTGGCAGTGTGTGTCTGTCTGTTTGTTTGTACCTGTGTGAGTGTGTGTAATGTGTGTGTATTGTGTATGCCTGTGCAGAGCTGGGCTTATCTCAGCTCTGTGCCATGTAGGGGAGGTTGAACAGTCATGTTTTTGGACCATCTGCTCCTCAGAGTATTTGGTGGGGCCTGAGCTTGTGGTGGACCAGCCCTCGTCACAGGCAACAGCTCAGCTCAAGCTGTGAGCGAGGCCTGTTCCGGAAAAATTCCTCCACATTCTGCTGTCACAACAGCAGTATTTAGTATGAGGCTCCTCTCCTCTGCACAGCTCTGCTCACTCTCACTGTGAAAGCGTGCTTGTTTATGTGGGTAATTTCACATTTCAATTGAAATGACTCATAAAAGGTGTCACAGCCTGATTTAGCCGAGCTGATTGTTCAGAAGCATCTGCATCCCTGAAGCGTGACGAGGAATAAGTGACAGAGCTGCAGTCTGATTAACTGTGAGATTAGAAGAAGCGCTTCAGGGCCACGGAACACAGGACAAATATTCTATTTGCATTTGGTTCTGAAGATTTTTGACCAGATAGTCACAGCCTTAGCCAGAGCAATGCTGGGATTTTCAACTAGTCTGAAGATCATGGGGCCCAATGTTAATCATGTTTTTTTTATTGTGAGTGTGCCACTGAGATACCTCATTACTTTCACATGACAAAACTGAACTCAAAGACTTAAATTCTGACTATGCATGGCCACATGGCCACAGGGCCATGCATAGGGACCCATCTCCAAATCTTGAGCTTGGCCAGCGACCTGGAGGTCAAACCCAGAACCACACGGGTCAACTCTGCTAGTAAAGTCACTTGAAAGTGATTTAATTTAATTAATGGCGTTTTGAGTACATTATGTGCTCACAATGGGGTCAGTCACAGCAGGATGGTGAAGTGGGTTTACACAGTTCAGAAAGAAGCAGGCACATAGCAGTCCGCCCCTCACTGACGTGTTACAGACCGTATGCTTTATGTGTGTGGGGCGGATGGCACGCTGTGCACTCATTATATACAGACCCACAGTATGAATGCTCCTTCTCTTCTCCAGAGCTCCTTGGACTCCTGTTTACACAGGGATTCCCTGAAGAGTGTCCTCACTCTGTCCATGGCATCAGTGGGACAGTGGCTGGTGCTTTTGGGTGACTCACTATACACTTAACAATGCATGAGACAAGGAAAGTTCCACAGCACAACAGGCTCCCTTTGTTACACAGAGATGTTAACGTGCACACTCGGCCTACTAAACATTCTTCAGCTGAACAATAAAAAATCTGCACATGGCACTGACAATCAATGATCTAGACCTGTGGGTGGTTTTATTGAAACATTTGGTCGGTGGGCACCAAAGTCAAACCTCCATTGTCCTGTTGGCACATGTTTAAGTAATCAGAATCTTCTCTTCTAGTGTGCTGCTTTAACACAAATGTTCACCTCAAGGTCATGGCATGGTCGGCCATCTTATTGTGTGTCTACAGTAAAAGTGCTTTGTTTTTGTCAGCTTTGGTTTAGTTTGCTTATTAACAGTATTTCAGGGGTCAGCTCAGTGGTGGAGGAAAATGAGTTGTTGGGACTGTATTGGTGCATTATGAGTGTGATGGCGTAAAGAGAACTGCTTATAGCCATTTGTTCCTGAGGGCCAACATAAATTGGTCTGAGGGCTGCATTTGTCCCCCAACCATAGTTTGCCTGATCTAGAGTCTGGTATTTTGGCGACAGCTGTTGGCAACAGTGTCTGGAGAGAATTTTCCCATATTGCACCTGCTGGTGGGTTTTTTTGCTCTCTGGCACCAAGGATCGTGTGTTCATTGAGAGACTGAGGATGGGACAATATGTTTGCTGATGTCTATGTCAGATTATGTTTCCATGTTTTTCACTGTGAAGCCCATTGGGGCAACTCTTGTTGTGATTCTGGGCTATAGAAATAAAATTGAATTGAATTGAATTATTTTGAGTCAAACCAAAGCCAAAGGTCTTTTGGTCTGGACAGACATCAGCCCTGAGCTTGGTCGGAGCAGGTCCAGCTGAGGTCATTATAACCAGACTGACCAAGGTTTTAAACTTAAGAATTCACATTCAAGAACCCTTCATAATTTTAGAGATAAACTGGAAGTGGCCATGAATGGGAGTTTATATCTGGTCCTAACAGATTTAGTCCAGCAGTGTTTGGGTGATAATGGCTTTTGTTGTATCACTGAAACAAGCTGAGCTGGTGTCACCTGCTCTGAGTCAGCTCATGGAGCAGCTCATGAGGATCAGAGGAATGCTGAGTGGGCCAGAGAGTGAGTGTCTGCAGAACGCCTGGGCACATACGCTGTGCACACCACAGCACATGTAAAGAGGAGCTGACGGAGGGGCTGACAGAGCCCTCTTCTCCTGCTGCACACAGCCTCACATCTCTTACCTTATCGTATCTGTGTTCCCACAGAAGCAGATCCCTGGACCCATCCAGTCCCACAGCGGCAGAGAGCAGCAGGAGCCTGGTATGAGGCAAGTGCACACGTCTGCCCTGCTCTGCCAGTCGTTTGTGTGGCCCCTCAATAGGGCTGTTGTTCAGCTGGTGTCAGGGGCCCTCCGGCTGTATGGCTCTGAGCAGGGCTAATGTCCGGCCCCTGGTCTTTTGTACAGTGCAGATGAAGAATAAGCAGAGACGTCACAGTCACAATCAGGCATTACGGCTGAACATGGACTCACTTATAAAGACACTTTTAATATTTGACCATCATATGTTAAGACCATAGGATCCCATATTTGTCGAGCTGCTCTTGCCAATATTTCCTGCTTGGAAATATTGGTTATTCATAGCAAGGCCCTCAAATTGATGTACTATATTATTATATTTATAGCCAACTGCTTTATTTTTGTAGGGGAAAAGCCAATCCAGTACAGAACCAGCATCAAACAAGGACTAGACTCGTTGGATCTGAACAATAGACTGTATGTCTATGATTCAGCCCCAAGTCGACATAGTCTGTGTAACCATAGACGATGTGGCGTTTCATATTCGGAATAGGAATTTATTTACAGACAAAACAGTGAAATAAAAACACCAGGATCATGTTGAGAGGGTTAATACAAGCATTTTAAAGACCAAAATGACGAGGCTGACAGGAGCAGTTATGGAGAGAGGGGCAACAGTATTTCAATACAAAGTGAAACAGAGCTGGAGTTAATGGACCCAGGAACACCCCCACGCTCACACGCAGCAATTAAATCACAATTAAACAATTAAACAAGGACTAACTTAGAACAGAATAAAACAGGTTTAAAGATGCATTGTGTAACTTTTCTGGTAGAGGATCCACCACCTGCTTTTCTCTTTGGAAATGTTATTACTTTGTCTGAAATATTTTGCAGTCTTTCTATCATCATGGAGACCAAACCAGGCCAAATTAACGGTCAGACCACTTAGTCAGAATACCCGTTATCTAGGTATTTTTGCGCAATAAAACCACCTGTAACCTTTAAACCAGGACTAACTAAACAGGTAAACAAGAGAAAATATTTGAATCTTTAGAAAGTGTGGCCAGATCATTTAGAGGGCCAAAATCTGGACCCCGGGCCACAAATTGAACATAAATTGCCTTATGATAATAAAGAAACACTGCATATATGAGTTAAAAAGCTGCCATTTCAGCAGAGCTATCAGCCATCTGCCTTGTTCATTGGCGATGGTGCTCCTCTCTTATGTTTTACAGTACTTCACTCTGCAGTTTTTAATATTTTGAGGTAAAGAAGAAATTACAGTTTGGAACATTTGAGACAGCTAAAGGTGCATTGTGTAACTTTCCTGGAGGAGGGTCCGTCAAAATGCTTTTCTCCATGTTATTACCTTGTCTGGAATGGCCTGGAATGTTTCACAGTGTGGCATTAAACCTTTCAATCTTCTTGGAAACCAAACCACACCAAGTTACAGGTCAGATCTGTGGAGAGGCGACCCCGCTCACAGACAGGATGCTTATTTTTTTAGGTCTTTTTGAGCTGTAAAACCACCTGTAATTGAATAAATGTAAGGTAGAGCTGTTTAATGTCACACTGTGGAACATTCCAGGCAGAACAATAATAATGAATGACCCCCAACCTAAAAGCTACGTAGGGAACCTTTAATTTTACTAAAGGTACAGTCCAAAACGACACATTTGATTATTATATATTGCAAAACAACAACAGATTTTGATGAGTTTAATGGACAGCGCGACGTCCAAATCTGTATCTTTTTACGTCGTGATATTGTCCGGTTCCCATCAGCGTCGCTAATATTGGCAGAGGATTCTCCGGGGGATGTTGGAAATGTGTTAATCACAAAGATCTAAACACAATCCACTGTGAGTCGGCCATCTGCACACGCCTGCTGCTGCTCCGTCAAGCTCCTCCTCCCCCTGCACCCTGCACTGCTGTCCCCTCCGAGTCGGTCACACACCACCAGGCTCAACATTTGTATGATCATGTGCTGTATGAAAGGACGGGATTTCAAACCGTGAGTCAGGAACATGTTTTAGTTTCAATGTCAAGTCCTGCCCACTTTGTCCTTACTGTTGCTGTGATTATAAGTCCCGTTTTCCACTATTTTCTGATCGCAAACATACCTGGAGTTGTGTGGAGTTCTTTTCTGTTCCACCTTATGAAGTCATGTGGCGGAACAGGAAGTGCTCCACTGTTTTTTTTGAACTCCATACATTTTCCCTAGAAGCATTTGGATAATTTCAGCCCTAGAATTTCTGACCTGCACTGAACTAAAGATAAAATGTAGCTGTTAACTTGAAAAAGTACCACTACATGATATCACAAGGTGGGACAGAAAATTTTGAGCTTTGGAGATGTAGACTAATAATAAAGGGCTACTCAAACATGTGTGAATGAAACAAAACACAAGTCTGGGTATGTTTCTGATGCTGTAACAGCTTTATGTCTTAACACATGGCTTTGCATAATATAGGACGTTTAACTCTCTTGTCTGGGCCGATATTTGGTTTGAACTCACCGACTGCTGCTTAAAGCTTTATTTTGACACTTCAGTGCAATGATGAGATTACACTGCTGCATTATGGGCTAATAGTAAAAACAATTCTACATGTTTAAAAATAATTTTTATCAAGATGATCTTTCCTTATTATAGTTTGTTTATGCAGAGCAGTAAAAGTGTGGACAATATTTATGTTATATTAGTATTAGTATTAGTATTCTTCTCAAATCATATATTTTTGCAGAAAATGATCAAAATCAGCCAAAAGTATTGGCTGAGCTGCTCTAAACAATCAGTATTGGGATCCACCATGAAAAAATGCATATCAGTTAATCTCTATTTGTTTCCTTATAGTTCTCCAATCTCAACCTACTATTTTTTATTTGTTTTTTGTCACTCACAGTGAAATGCACTGCCTGATAGTGTCAGGCAGATGGGTTCCCATCAAAAAATGGATGAAAAACAAATGGTCCTTGCTGTGGATTTCTAAATAAATTGAATAAAACTGAAGAAAAGTTGTCTTAAATCAAAGAGTCTGGATTTATTAAAGCAATTGTGTGCACAATTACAGAGAAATAATGAAAACAAAACCTTCTGTCCCTCACACGAGGTTCGCCTCTCCCTAATCTGAACGGTAAAACAAAAACAGCCTTCTTATACAGTTGACAAATGTCAACAAACAGGAGGTAAAACATATGATAGGATTGATCTAAACAATTCTCAAAAGGAGACGACTTGTCTGGGTCCACTGGGGCATTGATTAGATTAAACCAAAGGGTACCAATAATTATAAGTGAATAGAACAACTTGTTGTTTTAACAATGATGGATAAAGACAGAGCACAGTGACCTGCCTTGAGATACCTCAGGAACAGCAGATCACACCACTGCATGTGGACAGGGATACACAGATGCTTTAGCAGTTGTGAGTTACCAGTTCTCTAAACCCACAGAATACATTCTTTAGCTTAACAAAGTAAGAAATTCCCATCACAGTCCTCTCAGTGGCTTCTGTATGGAGCTCCACAGTGACATGTTCTCTAATTAAATTTCTTATTCATTTTTTCCAAAGATTTTCCAGAATAAATTCATATTAAAAGTTTGAAAGCTCGGGGCTAATCAGCTCTGTGGTAACTAATGACCACAAGACTGATAATTTTATGTCAAATTTGTCCTGAAACTTTAGAAATGACCAAATTATTATTAAATTGTGCTTTTTGGATTTAAAATGACCACGCTATGGATATTAGTTAACATGTAGCTGGGCTAGTCTATGTGATGCCTTTCATCTCTTAATATAACATTGTTTCCCCCGAAAAGTCTATGGGAAAAATGTATGGAAATTTTACTTCTGGAATCAAAGATTGGGCTTTGAAGTGAACAGGAATGTGGAGCTCCATTAGTTATTACCTGGAGAAAAATGCGGTGTAAAGTGAATAGGTTATATTTTTATCTCATTCCTTTTCTTACCAAACAACACATGATGTAAACAGCATTGATCTGGTCAAAAATAAATTAAAATCAGATACAGGTCCTTTAATGGCCCACGGTGTAACTTATCTGGCAGAAGTCTGCTATCCGCATTTCTCCATGGAGTTTTGGACTTTTACTATCCACAGTATATCTTTTTAGAATGTTCCACAGTATAGCTTTTTAACTTGAATACATATACAGACGCACATTTCAAGTCCCAGTAACAGTATATGTCTGTTCAGTGTTTTTTTCTATACAGCACACTGTTGTAATAAGGAAGTATAACTGCAATAGCCATTATGTTTTTAGCTACAAATACGTGTGATTAGTGGAATACAGCTGTACTTTATTACTACTGCATTGTATTGTATGACTCGGCCGTGTGCGTATTTACATCTGCTTGAGTTTTGTATTGAGCTGATGTCATGTTGTGCGCTCACAGGCCAGAACACTGAGGCTCGTTCTGAGGGGGTGTACAGTACAGGGACAGGCTCACACACTGACCCCACTCTCACTGATGTCACTGGCTGCTTCTGATGATATCACTTTTTTGTGTGTGTGCAGAGAAACGGGCTGTCCAGTCGTCCGGGTGTGACTCAGCGCCCTCTAGTGGAGCCTCTCCGTGCCACGCCGACTTTTAATAAACAACACATCATCCAGGTACACTTAAAGGGCTCATATTATGCAAAATTGACTGTTGTGAGCTTTAAGATGCGTTAGAATGTTGTTTCCTCATCAAAAACATACCTGGAGTTGTGTTTTGTTTCATTCACACATGTTTGAGTAATCCCTCTTTACCAGTCTGTCTATATCTCTAAAGCTTAAAACGTTCTGTTCCACCTTGTGATGTCATGTAGTGGTAGTTTTCAAGTTAACAGCTACCTTTTGCATTTAGTTCAGTAGAGTTGGGTAATTCCTGGGCTGAAGTCATCCAAATGATTCTAGTGAAGGTGCATGGAGTTTAAAAACACAGTGGAGCACTTCCTGTATTAGCATATGACATCACAAGGTGGAGCGGTGCGTTTTCAATTTGTGAGAAGAAGCCTAAATATGTAGGGTTTGTGCATTAAACATGTGCGAATAAAACAAAACACAACTCCAGGTATGTTTTTGATGAGGAAACATAACGTAGATCAGAAAATAGTGTCATATTTGAATTTTGTGAAAATTTTATGGGAAAAATGAATGGAAAATTTACTTCTGAAACCAGAGTGGGCGGGACTGTTCCATAGATCCCTAGATTGGAAAGGACTAGTCTCATGACCTATATTTGGTTACACCTGTATTCACATTTACTGTAGAAAAGCACCACAGAAATTTAAATTATATAAAGTAATAAATAAAAATAACGTAACTGGTTCATTGTCCATCAAATGTTTTTCTCCATGGAGATGTCATTGCTTTGTCTGGAATGTTGGGCAGTATGGTTTTAAACATTTCTATTTTCATGGAGATCATACCAGACCAAGTTACAGGTCAGATCTGTGGAGAGGCGACCCCACTCACAGTCAGAATGAGTGTTTTCTTGGTATTTTTTAGCAATATTAAAACCAACTGTAACTGAATAAATGTAAAGTAGAGCTGTTTAATGTCACACTGTGGAACCTTCCAGGCAGAGCTATGACATCTCCATTGAAACAAGCCAGTGACGGAATCCCAACCCTAAAATTACGCCGTGCACCTTTAACATGATATAAACGGCCGGTGGTTTTCAAAGCTGGTGCAGCGTCAGATGAGAGCAGACTGACAGAGGCAGTAGTGAGTCATGGTGCTGTAAATATGACCCGAGGAACACTGTCCTTTTCCTGTGAAGTGGACGTGTTGTTTTTGACAGGATGTATACTTTTACAGACGTCTATGCTGCAACACTGAGAGACCATGTGGTGTTTGGAGCTGCTCGTCCCACTGCTGCTCGTCATAAGAGGTGAATGCAGACTCTTTTATTCGGTCACTCCAGCACTATTTCAGTAGCCAGAGCAGAATTACAGTATATATACACTACCACTCCAAAGTTTATCTAATACTTTCTACATTTTAGATCCGACCTTGGGAACTACCAGTAGCTCTCCACCCCCTTCTAAGTAGATCACCATGGGATTTCTGAATTATACATATTGTGCTAAATAACTCTGATTTCATGAATTAGCATGGCCTTACATTGTGCACTTATCATGGTTGTGTTTTATAGGTATCTAACTGTACCACATCTAAGACTCTTACATTTGTGCTCATAAGTTTACATACCCTGACAGAATTTATGATTTCTTGTCCATCTTTCAGAGAATATGAATGATAACACAAAAACTTTTCTTTCACTCATGGTTAGTGCTTTGGTGAAGCCATTTATTATCAAACAACTGCGTTTCCTCTTTTTAAATCATAATGAGAACAGAAACTACACAAATGACCCAATGACAGCTGGAGTCTTTTGTGATAGTTGTAGATGAGGCGCTTTATTTTCTCTGATGGTAAAGCTGCTCATTCTTCTTGGCAAAAGGCTCCAGTTCCTGTAAATTCTTGGGCTCTTGTCTGAACTGCAGCTTGAGATCTGCCCAGAGACTCAGTGATACTGAGGTCAGGAGAGACGGCCACTCCAGAACCTTCACTTTATTCTGCTGGAGCCAGTGACAGGTCCACTTGCCTTTGTGTTTTGGATCATTATCATGGTGGAATATCCAAGTACGTCCCATGTGCAGCTTCTGGACCAAGAAATCATAAATTCTGCCAGGGGATGTAAACTTATGAGCACAACTGTATATTTACTCAATTTCTTGCTACCTCTAAAACTCAGCCAAACATATAAATCCTCAAAGTACCTGATCACATTTTTATATAGCGCTTTTCCACCTTCAAGGCACTCAAAGTGCTTTGCAAGAAGCAACTGCTCAATCAGTCACACACACACTCATACACCAGACACTGGGGGCGAGGTGGGCTAAGTGTCTTGTCCACAACGACAGCATTCATCTGTTGGAGCTAGACTCACAAGGCCAACTTGTGGGTCAGTGGAACAAATGATGTTTTTCTTTTATGCCGAGAGTGGGATTCTTCGGATCAGTGGACAAACGTTCTACCAACTGAACTACTGTCGCCCAAAGGAGTCACCTTTTGCTTTGTGGACAGCTCTGCAAACCCTTGGCCTTCTCTCAATGATTTTTATAATGAAATCACATGAAATGGTTTTCACTTCAAGGTGTCAGGGTCAAGAAATGCCAAGAGCAAAAAGTAGTGATCAAACATAGGGTAAAGGGAAATCAGTTATTTTGAGTTTACCTTTTATTTCTTACATTCCGTATGTGTCCATTCATAATTTTGACACCTTCAGTTCAATCTACAATGTAAATACTCATGAAACATAAGTAAAAAAGTTGTGTTCAAACTTTTGACTGTTAGTGTATATGGTGGCCAATCTGCGCCAACAGACATGCTACATGGCCATGGGTGTCTTGCTCAAGGATACAATTACAATATATTCTGACCAGAGCTGGTATCTTGTATGATCCTGAAGAAGCATAGTTTGGACATCTCCATATGTACGTGAGTGTGACATGAGCTGATTGTGTTCCAGATGCCAGTTGCCAGTGGAATGTCTGGTTACCTCGGGACATCTCGGCCATGACTAACTCCTGTGTGGTGATCCCCTGCACCTTCATGTACCCAGCGGGCATCAGGCCGTACCGAGGCATCCATGGCATCTGGTACTTTGGGCAGCCGTACCCTCAGCTCTTCCCTCCCGTAGTCTACAAATCTCGTACAGACGTTGTACACGAGAGCTACAAAGGGCGCACCAAACTTCTGGGAGATCTACACCAGAGAAACTGCACTCTGCTTATCAATAATGTGGGCTCCGAGCACTCAGGCAGATACTACTTCCGCGCAGACCTCGGAGGAGCCAACATGTACACGTATCCAGACTTTTCGGAGCTCAAAGTTTTGGGTAGGTCCTTTTACAATGTTACTGTTAAGGGTGCGCTTTGTAACTTTTTGGTTCATCCTGTAATTAGCTTGTTTATGTCATTTTTCCGCCTTGAATGTTCTACAGTATGACATTAAACAGCTCTACCTTACATTTATTCAATTACAGGTGGTTTATAGCTCATAAATATCTAGAAAAACAGGCATTCTGACTGTGAGTGGGGTTTACTGTCCACAGATCTGACCTGTAACTTGGTCTGGCTTGGTCTCCATGATAGAAATGCCATACTGTGAAACACTCCAGACAAAGCAATAACATCTCCATGGAGAAAAGTATTTGACGGACCGTCCACCAGAAAAGTTACATGATGCACCTTTAATATGTTTGTATATGTAATCCGTTTATATAGTTTAAAGAGCCAATATTACACTATTTTCTCATTAGTGGAGCTGTTAAGGACCAACATAGTTTGCTTTTATGGTACAAGCATGAAACTTTGCCAGATTACTAACACCTCCAGGACTAATATTTCTGGAACCGTCTAATTTAACACTGGAGCTGAGAACTGCGCATGTCACAAAATGGACTACGTGAAAACAAGGCTGGCATAAAAAATACTGCATAATCCCTTTCTCACAGTCTAATTTGATTAGTTATCAATTTTGTTATGTTGTGCAACTATTTTTTCCAAACTCCAAAGCATTAAAGCTGTGTGGGTTCCCTGTGGTTGAAATCCAAGTTAATAAAATATGATATCTTTTATCTTTCAAAGTTGAGCTCAGCTGAGGAGAGGGCATCTGTTCCGGATACCTCCCATGAACATTATTTTACTAAAAAGGCAATTTAAGCATGAATTTAGCTCGTTTCCATGTCAGCCATTTTGTGACATGCGCAGTGCTCAGCTCCAGGATCGACTTAGGTTTGGTTCCATATCCAGAAATGTTGGTCCTGGGGATGTTAATAATCTGGTAAAATTTCATGCTTGTACCATAAAAGTGAATAATTGGGCACATTTTTAGTCCACTACATCACAAACAGACCTGGAGTTGTACTTTGTTTTGTTACTTAAAGCTCACGAGTCAGTTTTACATAACGTAGGACTTTAAAGGGCCTGTACCTGATTTTTACCCTTGACTGAGGAACATGTTTAAGTTAGAACAGTAGCCGTGCCCACTTAGTCCTTTTAACCAACTGTCTGTCTCGTCTGGTGTAGTTGTTTCCAGACGGGCTTCATCCATCTCCAGCCACTTAAACTTGTATTCTCACTCCTGAAATTGCACCGTGACAGAGAATTGACTGTCTGGCATAGTGTCAGGCAGATGTTTCTTAGCAAAATTCCTGATTTATTCTCACGTATTTACATTTGCAATACACGGCATGATATAAAGGCAATTTATCTCAACCAAGAAAAATTCAAATCAGGTACAGACCCTTTAAGTAAGCAAGGCATTTACAGATATATCCAAGAATGTTAGTATCATGTAAATGCATTATGTGGTGTTACGACCCAGCTCTGCTAGGGACCGCGGAAGTAACAAAATAACCAAGATGTAAAATGGAATAAATAAGGTAATTTAATTAAAAAGAATGTACAAGGTAAATTAAACAAAACAGGCTAAAATATGTAAATAAAATAACCTAAACTAAGAAAAAGGACAGGATAACAAGTTGTGCCAAAAACGAGTCACGTGGGCTTACACAAAAAACAAACAAACAAGTGACTAAACTAAGGGACACAAACAAAACTAAACCACAAGTGTCCCAAAGCAAATTCACATAAACCCACAAACAGAATCAAGTGACAAAACAAAAAGGCACAAAACCGAACTAAACTAAACTAGTGTCTCACACACAAAAAGTCACGTACTAGTACAAACACAGTGACTGACAGAAAGAGACACAAACACAAAATGGCAAACTGGCCACAAAGGCCAGCAGCCCCGAACAGGTGAGAGGAATCTTCTTAAATAGGGGGAGGAGGCTGGAGGTGAGGTGGGAGTGGCCGAGAGTTGAAGTTCCCACCAATCAGGGACCAGGGCTCTCCCAGCAGGAATCCAAATGACGAAAGAAATTAAAGCACACAACACAAATCAAAGAACTGGAGGCCTGGGGCCGTAACAGTGGTAAATTTACCTGGAAATTACGCACATATCCAACTAATTCCCAAGCCCTGGACCATAGATTGTATAAAGAAGTGGAGTGTCACCCATAGCGTTTGGTTCCAGACTAATGATGGCCACGAAGCTAGCGAACTAAAAACAACCAGGATCATACAGAGCAGGTTAATACGAAGATTTTAAGACCAAAATGCCGAGGCTCACTGCAGCAGGTACAGAGAGAAAGGAGATAGCTTTTCAGAGTTAAGTCAGAGGGCCGATGGAACAGTAAGTTCTCCCATGTTCACTTCCAATTTGGCACACAGAGGTTATGTCCATTTATATATAGAGAGTCTAAGGCCTGGACCCACAAGCTTTCTCATTTACAGGGAAATCATGCCTTACCAGGTTGTATGCTGGTTTTTGACTATGCAGTGCAGTATATGTGGAATACTATTGCAGTGTTTTTCTGCAGATCAGCCCAACATTGACGTCCCAGAGGAGATTGTTAGCGATGAGAATCTGGAGCTGACGTGCTACGCTCCAGATAACTGCCCCGATATGACCCCTGAGATCGAGTGGCTGTACACAGACTACCTGCCCGACCCGTCCTTCAGCCCCGAGTACCTGGAGGAGGGCAACTCCGCTGTACTGTCCAACACACTGACCTTTACCCCCAGACCCATGCACAATGGGCAGCTGCTGGGCTGCAGGGTCACCTACCCCAACACCAGCCTGGTGTACGAGAGGCTCATCTCTCTGGACGTGAAGTGTGAGTGTGGGGGAGGGAAGAGCTAAAACTGAAATACATCTCTGCAAAAAATGATGAGATACAGTAGAAAAAGATACAAATAAGAAATAAGTAGTGGCTTGACTATTTGTGTGTAATAATGTTGTTTTTCTTAAGAAATATTTAGTTGCTCATATATATCTAGGTAAATTAAGCAACTGCACCTTCATGATAAAAAAATTCATGAATGTGTCTCCAATTTATTGTCTAAGGGCTTTGTACTCGCACTTAGAAAGCAAAGTCTCATGCATTTGATATAAATTGGTACATAAATTTAAGGCTGAACTATTTGGGAAAAATATTTAATTGCGATTTGTCACTACTGAAACATCTTGCTGCAGATTTATGCTATGCCTAATGCTATGTCCTAATGGAGCAGTGACCGCATAGACTTTCCGAAAATACTTCTAAAAGTATGCAAGCTTGTTCAGAGTTATGTGGAAACTAATGACCACAAGACAAGACCTATAAATGTACTTAAAATTGTATAAACTGCAATGTTAGTAAAGCGCTTTGCCAAATCTTTAGCTTTAAATGTGCTTTTTGTACTTCTGCATTATGGATATTAGTTAGGAAGTAGCTGATTAGACTCTGTGATCTCTTTGAACTCTTAATATTTGAATTTTTTGAAAAGTCTATGAGAATAATTTATGGAATTTACTTCCAGAACATAAGCAGGCGGTCACTGTTGAGCTCCATTAGAGAAAGAGAAACTTGCATGTGTCCTCTGCAGCTTTAGGCAATGGCAAACCAAGCTCAGCTGTGATTATAGCACCTTTTTAAAAACTGTAAGAGCACAAGCTACATACGGCTCCTTTACAACATCTTACCTTTGAGATTTGCTAATTGCATCCATTCAAATTGCAATTTCAGTTGGATTCCAATTAAAGCTGCAGCCGTCCTGAATTTATTTGAAGAAAACTTGTAATCTTGTCTTCATAATGTGGACCTGTATAACGCGTTCTTCGTCTCTGGTGCTGGTTGCAGACGCCCCTCGCTCGGTGTGGGTGAACGTCTCCTCGGAGGTGATGGAGGGCAGTTCTGTGGCGCTGCACTGCGAGGTGGACAGTAACCCGGCCCCTCGCATCTCCTGGCTCTTCGGGGACAAAGAGCTGCTCTGGGACACGGCCTCCAACCTGTCCCTGTCTCTGGAGGACGTGACCCCCGCGGAGGAGGGCATCTACACCTGCGTGGGGGACAACGGCTTCGGGATCATGAACACCTCCCTCTACCTGGCCGTCAAGTGTAAGTGCAGGATGTCCACACGGTTTCCTTCTTGGGGCACTAGTTTAAGGTCATGTCATTTTAGGGGTGGTGAAAAAGTAGTGCACTCAAAGTTTCCCACAATGCACCTTGAAAAGCAGTGTGAAACTAGAGCGGTCAATATAGATCACAATGCATTGCGAGTATCAGGAAAACAATGGCGTTCAGCGACAGGTGTTTAACTGGACACAACACGACTGAATGAAGCAGATAGAAGCGTTAGTTTATGTCTCTGTTGATCTGATTCTCAATAAAACACTTAAATAAACCGTTATGGTGTAAAGGTGCTAGATTTAGCCACTTACCTAAGCTCCAGCTGTTAAAAGATTGATCATTTCTGCACCTGTGCCGGTTTGATTTGATCATTATGCATGATAGAAATCAAGTTTTATCCGAGTTCAGCCAGATGCCAGAGTCACGTGACCCAAAAAGTAGTGATCCGAATGTCTCTGTGAATGAGTGGTAAGGTAGATAACGTAACTTTATTTATATAGCGCTTTTCACAGACACCCCAAATACACTTTACAGAGCATTATTAACAGAGCTTTCTTCATTCAGTGCGCTAAGTAGTCCGCTAAAGTCTGGAACGCCTGTTTTTCTATGTATTTGTGAGCAATAAAACCACCTGTAATTGAATAAATGTAAGGTAGAGCTGTGAAATGTCATACTGTGGAACATTCCAGGCAGAGCAATGACATATCCATAGCAACAAAAAGGTGACCAAAAAGTTACATAGTGCACCTGTAAAGTGAAAGGGACAGTTCAGTATTTTAGACATAGGCCTGATTTCTGAGTGTTGGAGATGTGTGGAGACACTTTTTTAAAAATTTCATCCAGGCCTTGTATTTGCAGAGCTGGTGCTAGGCTAGTGCATGTCAATGGCCATAGTTGTCCTGCCACTAAAAACACTTACCCACTCCACAGTGCACCTGAAGTAAAACAATTATAACTCCAGACTGTCGATGTAAAAGTATGTGTCAATAGAATAATGTTTGAAATAAAACTAACCTTGCATCGCATGAATTGTTGCATGTTGAGGGACTATTTTCTCATATATCAGTCCGCCGCTGCCGAGCTTTCTATCAGGAAGTACAACTTTCTGCTGCTACTGCTTAGACATAAATCCTTCAAATACAAGGACTGGATGGAATATTTAAAAAAGAGTCTCCACACGTCTCCAACACTCTGGATAACTAGGAAATGAGGCCCTATGTCCAAAATTCCAACTGTCCCTTTAAAAGATGAACGGATATACATTGGATTAAAAGTCAATGCTACAAAGTATATTTTAGTTTAGTCTATACCTGATAGTAGGATGGGGCAGTATGTGAAGATAACTTGTTTAATCAGATTTTGAATATTAAATACTGCTGAGATTTCAAAATTTTTCCAGCTCTTCCAGCAGCACTTTTCACAGTAACTCAAAGATGCTTCTCAGTCATGTCACACAGTAATGTAGTGAGGATAGGCTATGTTTAGACCTGTTTTTGAAGGTGTTTATTGAGTTCCTGGTGTAAAGAGGGAGACCATTCCACAGGGTGGGTGCAGTAATGGTGAAGTTTCAGTGCCCCAAGGTCCGGCGCTTTGATTTGACTAGGAGAGTGAAGAGGTCAGAGGTTTAAATATTTGGCAGAAATATTTTCAAACTTGCGAAATCAAAATTCAGAGAGTAAAATTCACAGTGAAAACATTTGCAGCAAAGATCTAAGACGCCATGGGATGAGTTTTTAGTTTAGTTTATTCGGTCAACAAAATAACAGTGGGGATGGGATGAGATCTCGTGAGAAAATTACCACAAGATTCTGCACACATGCTGAAAATGACCTTGTTTTCATTGTTTTTATTTTGATTGGATAAAAAATAGTCAAATAAATACTGGCTGTAGTCCGTAGTCCTAAAGCAATCCTACAATTACAGCACAAATATTAAATAAAGTAAATCAAAAATGGTGAGGCCAAAATTGGGAACTGGATTGTGCAATTTATTTATTATGAACAATGCCAAAATCTTGTTTTGTCTCTTTCTCATAAATCCAGTCTGGACATTGTATCTCGTCCCACACCTAAATAACATTACATCTCACTCAATCAATCAATCAATCAATAAAACTTTATTTATAGAGCGCTTTTCATACAAAAAAAGCAACACAAAGCGCTTTAGTGATTAAAAAGGTGAACTAGAGATTACTATCGCTAACAAACTATGAGATTACATACTATCTTTCAGAACCTTTTCCCTATACTAATACTAATACAGAGAGAAAAGAAAATAGAGGAAGAACAACAAAAAACACAGTACAGACATAAAGACAAGAACCGGAGAGGAGACAGGGAAATGGATATAGTCCAGAAGGCAGATAAATCTAACCAAATACAAGACTGAAAATGCACAGGGTAAAGCTCATCTTATTATAACTATACTTTTCACCAATGAGCAATAATCAATAGGCTTTATTCAGGCTTACGTCACAAACCAGGGAGACGTTTGGAAACATGTGACGGTAACTTCCGGTGGGCGGTTTTAAGTGTAACAAAATCTAGGAACAATTAGAAAACGGTCCAGTTTTCTTCGTCTACATGTCATTGTAGCTTTTTCTTATGTTCGTGTAATCAACAGTTACAACCATATCTCAGTTTTCATCATAGAAGAGATGAGGGCGCCAAATTAAAGATGATTCCAAACAGCACATGCATATGGAGTCTTCATTTTACCGACGATCACATTTATTTCAGTGGGTTTTATCACAGACGTTCCACGAGTCCAGTGTCGGGAACTGCACCGGAAGTTGTCATCGCATGTTTCCAAACGTTTTCCTGGTTTGTGGCGTAAGCGTGATTAGAGCTCATTGTTGCGACTGAGGAGGACAGAGGCGGCTGTTTCTATTGGCCCTTCTCTTCTGTGGGCGGTGCTTAAAGTCAAGGAATCAAAGACTAGACTCATTCTGACCAACCAGATTTCTTCCCTGCTGTTGTCCTGGTTGTTGCGAGTTGATAGATTGACTCACTTTGGATCGATTGTTTATGCCATGGAAATTTTAGACTGCAAATTTGACACTTATAATTAATATTTAAAAGGTGCATTTTTATTTTTTTTATTTTTAAACACAAAAATGTATACTTGAAATTAAATCCACCGAAATGCGGAATAAAAACTATTCAATAGCATTTAAAATTCAAAATCAGATGAAACAAATTCTTTTCCATACAGTATGAATCAAAATTGTATCAAGGTTTTTTCACTTTTTTGCTTTTATTTTTTCTTATCTAATACATATAAATACTTAAAAAATAAACACAATTGATACAGACCCTTAGTGCAATAGATTTGACACCAAAATATAATTAACTTCTTCAAAATCTCAATTGATGCTAGAGATGTAATCTATGAACATCGTAGCATTCAAACTGCACAAATCTATCTATGCTAATATCTATAACATGAAATTGATTTTTAATTTCAATTCTAGGATCAGTTCCTTACCCTACAGTGCAGCACTTCTGGATGTTGTTAAAAAAGTCTATTAGGACACAACATTCTGCACTAGGACCTCATCAGGAAAATTCTCAATTCAACTAAAATCTGGTTAATTTCAAAGCTCTAACAAATGATATAAGGGGTTATTACTTGGTTTTAAAGTAACTGTATAGCACTTTCCTATTGTTCTCGCACTCACTGAGGTTTTTCCAGCGTTTTTCTGAAGTTGTTTAGGATGAGAGACACGGACAGAAGAAGCTCCACTCGCTCCAGACTCAGTTACCGTCTTCACTTCAACAATAAATCATGTTGTGGTTTTGAAACAAAAACACAAAAATTGTTCTGGGAAATACAGAAAGTACTGGGGATCCTGTGATGGACCAGCAGAGCCATAAATCTTTAAACTCCCAGAAAATGACAAGAATATCAACTGAAGTTACAACTTTAAGGCCAGACACTACTGGCAAAATGGCTTTGTTCATTTTCAGGTTTAGCTCACAACACATTTGGAATTAAAGACATTGTCCAGTGTAAACAAAAAGATGTCCTATTATGTCAATGAACTTATGTTGACTTCTGTCTGTCCTTAATCATTTATTTACAAACCATTTTCCTAATTCTTTTTTTATCACACTGTCAAATCTTTTCATTTAAACTTCACAGACATTTTTTATGTCATGTGCTTATCAGTTTTTTCCTGCAAAATTTAGTTTAATCAAATGCAGATATTGAAAATCTTATCAACAAATATGTGAAGTAATAAAAACAAGAATTTTCACCTGGTTCTAACCTGGTTCTAAGCTGTGTGCTGGAAATACACGGCATTTCTATATTTCTAAAAGAAAACAAAAATCTTAAACACTGTTTTATGCTAAGAGCTCTTTTTTTCTTTGAGAAAACATGAATAACGAGTGTGTAGGATGCAGCAGAACAGAAGCTGAAAGGTCACAGTATTTGTGCCAGCTTAATGTTCACATAATAATGCATCAGAATCTTATCTTAAATCTCTATCAACCCACTCTTGCCCCTCTCAAAGCTTTGAATACTATTATTATTACTGTGAAAATATAATTTCTATGGAAATGTACTGTTACATAGTTATTCAGCAGGTTATCTTTCCTTTGACATAAAGAGGAAATATACAACATGTATGGAAACCGTTCAAATATGTTCATATAACATATCTGATATATTTATCTACATACATCTGTGTTTTTCTCACAGATCCGCCTCGAGAGCCTGTGGTGAACGAGTCCATGACGGTGGTGGAGGGCACCTCTCTGTCCCTTCACTGTAGCACCCAGGGGAGCCCCGCCCCCACCCTCACCTGGCTGAAAGACGGGGAGCTGGTGGGCACCATCACAGCAGACGAGCTCTCAGTGCTGGAGCTGAAGGAAATCAGCCCCCAGGCCGATGGACAGTACCGCTGTCTGGCTGAGAACGAGCACGGCCGGGCCAGCTCCTCCCTCAACATCACAGTGGAGTGTGAGTGTGGTTCAGAGAGAACATCTGCTACATCTGCTACATCTGCTACATCTGCTGCATCTGTGCTCCACGGAGTTATACACAATATGACAGGAGCATCCCCACATAGCAAAAAGATGGCATACATGGGCTGTGGAAATATCAAGTTTCTGTAATCTCTAATCCTCAATTATCATTTGAATTAGAAATTTGACTTTTGTCTGTGCCTAGCTTTTTACTTATTACAATGAGAGTTCATTAGACAACCACACTGTGTTCTTTGTTTGTAGTGGCAGCACTGTAATCTCTTTGTGCCCTTTACAGCTCCCATTTAAGCACAATAATGAAATTAGGCTTTTAGCATTTGAATATTCAGATGGATGATGGCTTCAGCAAACTGGCAGCTTTAATTTATTAATGAAAACAAATCACAGCAAACAGTTTAGACAAACAACCCTGATGGCAGACGTGCTTCTTGAATCCTTGGAACAAAACACTAAATCATTGTTTGTTTTTTCTACTAAACTGTGCATATGGTGTTTTAATAGTATTATCTACTGTGTCCTAGTCCTTTTGGGCCATTTTAATGCAAACTAGACCCATTTGCAGCTTTGTCGTCAAAAACAGTCAACACTGATTGCGAGCTGCCTCCAGTGGTCAGTGGTACAATTTCAAGTACTACGTGACATCACACAGAACTGCACTGATCACAGCCAGGTATTTCTGATTACAAACATCTGGCTGCAGGGGCAGAGTTTGAAATGTGGATAGACCAATCACAGCAGCTCTATTTGCAACATACTTGTGTGACTTGAGTTTAGTCCCACTTAAAGGGCCCATGTTCACATATTTCTGATCTATGTTATAATGTTTCTTCATCATAAACAAACCTGGAGTTGTGTTTTGTTACATTCACACATTTTTAACACACAAACTCTGCATGTTTAAGCTGAGTTTTTCTCTTAAACACTCTGTTCCACCTTGTGATTTCATATAATAATACATAAAGAGCTCCACTGTGTTTTTTAATTCCATACACCTTCACTAGTATCTACCACTACATGACATCACAAGGTAGAACAGAGCATTTTGAGCTTTGGAGATGTAGACAGACTAATAACACAGGGTTACTCAAACACAAAACACAACTCCAGGTCTGTTTTTGAGAAGGTAACAATATTCAAACATGGGTTAAAGGTGAAGCTTTTCTGGTGGAGGGTCTGTCACCTGCTTATTTCTATGGAGATGTCATTGGAATGTTCCATAATATGACATTAAACAGCCCTGCCTTAAGTTTATTAAATTACAGGTGGTTAATAGCGCCAAAATACCTAGAAAAACAAGCATTTTGACTGTGAGTGAGGCTACCTCTCCACAGATCTGACCTGTAACGTGATCTGGTTTGGTCTCCATGAAGATAGAAAGCTTTACTATACTGTGAAACTTTCCAGACAAAGTACTAACATGTCCACAGAGAAAAGCATTTGACGGACCCTCCACCAGAAAACAATGCACCTTTGAAGCTTTCATGAGTCGTAATATAGGACCTTTAATATTAGATTGCGAACAGCCTCTTCATCTCCTCCCTCCCCAGATGCCCCGGTCCTTCTAGAAGAGTCCAAGTGCACGGTGGTGAGGGAGGGGGTGCAGTGCGTGTGCATAGCCACAGGGAACCCCGAGCCCATCATCGAGTTCTACCTGCCCGACCTCAACATCACCATCAACGAGACAGACAACCGCTACAACTACTACACGCACACGGACGGACAGACCTCCACCGCCATGATCAAGCTCAGGGAGAAGGGGGAGAGGAGTGACAACAATGGGCCCGCTGTCAATGTGCACTGCAGCTTCTCCAACGCCTACGGACGAGAGAGCATCCTCCTGGAGCTACAGCAGGAGAGTGAGTCTGTTACAAAGACACAACACACAGATGTATATGTAATTCATACTTTGCAGTGACGTCAAGATGGGGGTGTATCGTTATCCATCCGTCAGCTTCAATCAAATGAAGCTCACGAGGCTAGTGCTTTGTTTCATGCACACATGTTTGCGTAATCTTTTATCTTCATCTTCTTAGCTTAAAATGCTCTGTTCCACATTGTGATATCATTGTGGTAATTTTCAAGTTAGCAACTACTTTTTACCTGTAGTTCAATGGAGATGGGCAATTCCAGGGCTGAAATCATCCAAATGATTCTAGTGAAGGCGTATGGAGCACTTCCTGTATTACCACATGACATCACAAGGTGGAACAGAGTGTTTTCAGTTTTAGAACTAATTTTAAATATGCAGGGTTTGTGTGTTAAACATGTGTGAATGAAACACAACATGTTTTGATTAGGACACATAACATAGTACACAAAAAAGCGTAATATAGGCCCGTTAGGTAAAAAAACAACAACCCTAAAACACATATTGCTGAATCACAATTAATATCACAAAAATAATGAACAGTAAAAAATAGCTGTAGGATCCTCACTGTAGTATTTACTATAAGAACCTCACTAATTCCACCTAAAGGAAGAAAAAAACTTAGAACGTAATTGTTGTAATGACAATATCAGCCACTAGATGTCACCAAATTATACCTTTTCAAATGAAATGGTTTCCTCTGCAACGCAACCCGCCACCAGAGAGAACACATCCAAGCCTCTGGGAATGAGAACAATTTTATCCAACAGGAATGCAGCATAACTGACTGTTTTGAAAAGAGGATTTTTATTAAGATATTTTCTGGTCTATGTTATAATGTTGTTTCGTCATCAAAAATGTAATTAATGTTTTGTTTCACTTCACACATGTTTAACACTCAAACTCTGCTTATTTAGGAAAACGGAAAACACTCCTTTCGACCTTGTGATGTCATGTGGTACTACAGAATGTGCTCCACTGTGTTTTTAAACTCCACACACCTTTACTAGAATCATTTGGATAATTTCAGCACTGGACTTGCTCTCTCTATCTCTACTGAATCAAGATTAAAGGTAGCTGTTAACTTGAAAACTACTACTTCATGACATCACAAGGGGGAACGGAGCAGATGTCGGAGGAGATGTAGACAGACTAATGTGTTAGCTTGTTTATTTGGAAGCTTTTCTAATGATTTAAAACGATACTTTAGATTACATTTACACTTACAACAATGGATAAAATAAGACATGTGAATGTAAATGAAACAAAACACAACTCAAGGCATGTTTTTGATGAATAAAATAAATACATATTTTTTGTAAATTTGTATGTTATTTACTTGAAAATGTTAAATGGCCATACATAAGTCAATAATACTCAATAATAACAACAATAATAACAATGATAATATTGAACAAATCAAGATTACATGACCATAGTTGGATGCTGTAAGTTATTTTTGGCTTATTTGCTGGGCTGATGTTGTTAGTAAATTACATATAAGAAATGCCCTTGTTTGTGTGTACTATAAACAAGGGGGGTATGGTTCCCAAGGGAACCACATTAGCTTGATACGGCCCTGCTCCCAAGAGTCAATTTTGTATAATACAGGATCGTTAACATATATAAAAAAGATAGAAAAATATAGATATAGTCCGGTTATGTGTAGCTTTATAGTCATAGCCATTATCTACATTTGCATTTTCCTATCTAATTTAATTTCAACTGTTGTTTTTTGTTATTTCCAGAGAAGTACCTGATGGCTGTTATAGTGGGTACCATTGGAGGAGTGGCAGTCATAGCCTTTATTATTGCAGCAGTTCGATACGTGGGTCACAACAACAAGAAGTGAGTTTCCCAGTCAAACCAAACACCTAATGTGGATCGTATTTTTGTATATACATATGCAGGACACACTTAAGCCTGGCCATCCTCTCCAAAACGCCAGTGTGGTCCGAACGTGAATGAGTGCTGGAGATAGGAGCTTCAGGCATAAGCTGGTCCCTAACACTGTCTCCACCTCCCTGACCCGCTCTGCTAAACAAAGCCCAGGTCGCCCTTCTAACCTCCCAGCTTCATCTCGGCCTCAAGGCAGATTTGGTCCATTCCGAAGTGTGCTATTTTAAAAGTGCACTGCGTAACATTTCTAGTGGAGGGTCCGCCATCTGTTTGTCCCCATGGAGATGTTATGGCTTTGTCTGGAATGTTTCACAGCAGGCCTGTCGACAGAAATTTGGGGGCCCGGGCAATAAGGCTCACATGGGCCCAACTCTAATATGAATTAATATACGAGGCTGCAGAAACACAGAAACACCCATAATGAATAAACACTAGATGGATATGTTAAATGTCATAACATAGAATGTTCCAGGTAAAGTAACAACATCTCCATGGAGACAAGCAGGTAGCGGACCCTCTACGAGAAAAGTTGCACAGTGCACCTTTAGGCTCATCTTCCCTGACCACTAAAACCACCCAATAACCAGGTCTGTTACAGTTGGTCGTAGGTGAACTCAGCTTGTGTTATGATGGATGCCCTGGCTTAGTGTGTGGCCGTGCACATGAGCCTCTATTCCACTAGAACCTCCTCGGGCCTTCTCAGTCGACGTTACTCCAATGTACCAGCACTGCTTTTGTTTCCTGACCAGCCAGTCCCATCTCAAACCGGACCATAGAGCGTGAAAAACCTTGTGATGATCCAACCACAACTGCCATTTCGTTCCATGCATCTCTCAAATGCAAATTCTCATATCATTCAGAACAAAAGATACAGCTTCTTTTACCTAAGATATAATAATAAGTAATTCTTTGATGCTTTGATTGTTGATCCTGTAAAAAAAATTCTCAGTCCTTTATGTTGCTTTTTCCCGTTTTTACATGTAAGCTGCCATGTCTCTTGCCGTATGAAATCAGGGAGACAGGATACAAGCTCCAGATCCACTCGTCTTTGTAAAGTTTTATCAAAGCATGTTGTTCTGGCTGATCAGGTAACTCCTTTTCCCAAGGGTTGCTTTCCTTTATAGAGAAGATAGGCGAGGCGTGGTCAAACAGAGCCATGGGAACGTGAAATGTGGCTTTTCATCACCCAAAGAAATCAAACTAAAGAAGGCTTCATGCTGTGAGCAGAACATTGGAATAATAACATCCTTGGCAAGAGTTCTGAAAGATATTCAGCAATACTAGACCAAAACTGACAGTAAACAATCTGCTAAAAGACAAAAAAATGTTGCTAAGAATAATCTGTGGCCAAAACGCGAATACAATGGAGCTCAACAGTGACCACCCACCCGTTCCTGGAACAAAATTTCCCCATTAACTTTTCTCATAGACTTTCCAAAAACAAAAACTAAATTATATAATTATACAGTACATCGAAAGCTTGCTCAGGGCTAATCAGCTTTGTGGTAACTAATGCCCACAAGACCTATAATTTTATTTAAAATCTGTTTCTGAAATTTTATAAACCACAACATTATTAAAACATTTCACAGAATCTTGTGTTTTAAACAGCCTTTTTGAACTGTGTTATGGATATTAATTTGCACATAGCTGATTAGCCTCCGCGATGTCTTTGAGCTCTTAATGTTTAAATGTTTTTGAAATGTCTATGGGAGAAATGTAAAATTTACTTCCAGAACCAGAGCGAGCGCCCACTGTTGAGCTTCATATTTTAATATGTTACGTCAATATTCAAATTTGCTCGTGAAAGCCTGAAATCTTCTCACTGCTTTGACAAATTAGCGGCTGACATTGTGTTTAAGTATTATCATCTCCCTTGGAACAGTGAAGTGCTGCCTCGGGGTGAACACATACTTCCTTCGTAAACACGTGGCAGTCCCACGGAGTAGGTCTGGTTGGTTCTAGTGGAAAAGGCCCAAATAGTGAAAAGAGTGGAGACTCATCATGTGACCCCCATGCGCCCCCAGAGACAATGACAGCCCTAGACAGGACGTGATCCTGGAGAACCCCGCTCTGTACTACAGCGCAGTCAAGAAGGACAAACACAATCTGAGGAAGAAAGTGGTGAGACACGCCCGCATCACCGGTGACAGCTATGGGGTGATTCATATCAGTAATCTTTATGCACACCGCCCCTTTCTGACTTCTGATAATCAAATAGCCATACTTAGCATTAGCATTAGCATCAAGCATAGGCTTCTGTGTGTTGTCCTGCTTTCATGGCTCCTCTGCGTTTCTGTCTCTCTCTTCTCTCCCCTAACTGTGACACAGCTAAAGACAGAGCTGTTGGGCTCAAAGTTTAACTCCATTCTAGAGGAGACGACGGTAAGGCTCCAAACAAGTCGCTCATTCAAACAAACTTGGAACATGCATCTGCTGCTAGCATGTCATAGCTTCTGTCTACTGCGCTGTTCGTCTCCAAATCTGCCTTGTGCTTGACCCTGTCTGAGCGCTTAGTGGCTAACGCTAACTAACACTGATCACCTGGGTTCCCACTCGCCCTAAAACCACTGTACCCCACACAAGTATCTTGTTCAAAGTCCAGTTTGGGTTTAAAAAACAATTGAGGACACATTCATGAAACTGACTTTAAGTTGAATTTTCAAGCAGGGATCCCTAGGACCATTACTACCAGGCAGTGGAGTTCAGTCCTAATGTAGGCTGAGTTTGGTCTTGCTCCAGTCTAGGTTTAGTTCAGAGTTTAGTCCTTGGAGGTGGTCTTCAACAGATTAGCCCTTGTTTTAATAGATCTCTGACTTATTAATACATGAATTCATGGAGGCCAAATGTGGCCCTCAAGCCTCCTGCTGAACTCACCCAAATGATCATGAGCAGAAGTTTTACTGCAAATTTAAGTAATTATACCACTATAAACTTAGAGCTACCATCTGCACGTCTATTTGATTCTTTGTTACCAGTAGATGGTGAAACCTTTTCTCCCTCACTTGTCCTATATTCAGGCCCACGTGCTCTCCGCTCTTCTTCTGGCAGGCCAAAGCTGGCACACTATCAGACTGCAGTAACATAGATAGCACCTAGTGGTGATATGTGAGAATACGACATGGCCAGCCAGTCTAATTACAGCTTGCTTTGTCTGGAATGTTTCACAGTGTGGCATCAGACCTTTCTATCTTCATGGAGACCAAACCAGACCAAATTACAGGTCAGATCTGTGGAGCGGCAACACCGCTCACTGTTTTCTAGGTATTTTTGAGCTATAAAACCACCTGTAATTTAATAAATGTAAGGTAGAGCTAGAGGTAGAGTCATACTGTGGAACATTACAGGCAGATCAAAGACATATCCATAAAAACAAGCAAGTGATGAACCCTCCACCAAAACATTACATACTGCACCTTTAAATGCACCCATCTGTACTGACCACCTGTCTGTGGTCTTCTGCTTCAAATAAACAATTACTTAGATTTTTTTGCTATTCGAACTCCAAATCCAGTACAAATGTGAGACGAGTGAGAACCCTCCCCCAGTGTCCATTATCCATCCATGCACATCTAACCCCTAACTGTCCATCTAACCATGAGCAGACATGTTCCGACCTGCTGCTGATCATCTCTCTTTGGTCCTCTGTCTGCAGGGAGAAGACGGTGATTTCCAACCTGCGGGCCCTCTGGGAGCAATGGAGAGGCAAGAGCTGAACTACGCCTCCCTGGAGTTTGGCAGGGGCCGGTCCAGGGGAGAGGGAGGGGCTTCGGGCCGGGGCGATGACGGCAGCACGTACACAGAAATAAGAACCAAATGACTGGCCCTCCTCCCCTGATCCCTCAGCCAATCCAGACGCAGCCACAAGCCCCTATAGCACATGACCATGGTGGGTGCTGCCTGTCCATCTCTCCTCTGGACTCACCCCCACAAGCCACAATGTCAACACCACAACTCTTTTTTTAAGTTGAAGGACAATGTAAAAAGATTGAATATTTTTCAGCCAAGTCTTACTCAATAGGGATCTAATTGGTTGCCTTCACGTTTTAGAATTTGGTGATGTTGTCATTTCTGATGGTGCGCAAGGGGCTATGTAAAAAGTCTACAGGAGATTTGCTGTTTTTGAAAGAAATATCTGAACTCATGAGCGAACACATTTTTTACCTTATCATTATTTGTTAGGATTTGGGTCTATAAAGCTGTGAGAAAACATAACTTTACTTTTGTTGTCAGTTATAAGGACTTATAAAGACAGTTTTACACAGCTGTAAGATTCTGTCCAATGCTCCTCCCACAAGCCTACGTCACCCGTGCTCTCACATGGCAGTTATCAATAAACATACAAAAGCTTGATACAGAACTGTAAACAACTGACTCATCTAAACGAAAGTGCAACTTAAAAAACATGCTAATACATCGTTTCGGCAAATATAGCATAGGTTATGTAAATAAGCCATGATTTAATGACAAGATTGTGGCATCAAATCAAAAACAGTGAACCAGTCATAGAGTTTTATAGGCCGCTCCATCTGAAATGATCAACTTCTAAAACATGAACTTAACCTATAAGCAGTGTTAAACTTACAACCCTCATTATGTTGTTTTGTGATATTTTAAATGTAGGAATTGGGAAAGACAGGAGGATTCAGGAAATGTCCCCAAATTCCTTAATTCTGGTCCATCGTCTAAGTGTGTGTATGTGTTGGCTGTTAAGACTCATTTATGCTCCACTTTTGTACGTGAACAGATCTGTGTGTTCCAAGCGTAGTTACTGTCAACGCATTTATTCCTCCAAAGGTTTCTAAGGCTGCATTCTCTTAAACCACCACCAGAGGGCGATAAAACTGATGAAATAGAGCAACAAATAAACAAACGCAGTTTTTAGTAGTGTTGTTCCCAAACCTTTTTTTATCCGCTGCCGATACTTGGCTTTGGTATACTTTGCAGATACCGAGTCCTATACTATAATTCTAATTGTACAGTGGTCTTGACCATAAGTAATGCTAATTTAAGCCTTTTTACTTTTCTTCTTCATTTTCTGCCACAGTGCATAGATTAAAACAGCAGTGCGGCCAGTAAAAACAAGCTCATCCTTGGAGCACATGGCTAATTATGCAGAGTAAACAAAGTTATTATACTCAGTTCAGGTATTAAAGAGGTCACACAAATATCGTTTTGTCATTATTAGCATATTTTAACTGTTTTAAGTGTCTGTAGAACCTCCACAGTCTGTGTTTAAGATGCTCTGAGCATTAGCATTACCCACAGATGATGGGTAGCCGAGTTGTATTGAATCGGGGGTTTCGTCACAGTACTTGCTGATAACGATACCTGAAAAATGTGCGGTATCAGAGCTTTTGCCGATACCAGTATTGGTATTGGAGTTTTTAGATCACATCTGTTGGAAAAGGCCCAAGAAAATTAGGTGAGAGAAGCATTTATTTGTTTGGCAGCTGGTTCTAGTCGCTTTTTTAAAACTTTGGCTTCCACCATCAAGTTGTGTTCATTGCTGTCCCCAGCGGTTATGTTACATACAGCTTTGTTGCTAAGATTCCACATGTTCTTAGGAGACGGACAGATTACAGACAGAACAACGCAGAGGACGGACAGAAGCCACTATGTGTGTCTGTATGCGTCTAGAATATAGCATAAATGAGCCTTTATTCTGTGATCCGTGCCTGTGTCTGCTGCAGCTGATGGGTCAGGGCAGGGAGGAACGCTTAAGGTCTCTTCTGTCTGCTGCACAAACAAAAGAGCTCTTACCTGTGCATATTTAAATGTGCTGTGACTTTCATAATAAACTAGACTAACTGTTTGATAAATCCGATTTAAGAACAGCCTGGAACATTCAAAGGTGTATTTGACTTTTATCCCCAGGGAAAATTGCAACTGGTTTTGGCACGGCTAACACAGGCTATATTGTACTGAGAAACATTCACGATAGCACATCAGAGTGATTAGTGATACTTTGCAGTGACGTCATGCTGGGGGGGAAAACAGCACAGCACAAATCAGCTCATCTGTGTTAAAACAAAGCTCAGATGATGAAGTCTAGCTTGAGCTTCAGACAGAGCAGTGCCTCCAGTTAGCATCACCCCCCCAGGGAATGTTGATGACATAAGTTTCAAAGTATCAGTGGTTTGTTGATGGTGTTGTATGAAGTAACTATATGCAATGTTATTTATTTTCTATGTTATTTATTTGTTATTACATACAGTAGATATTAAAATGTATCTGTAGCACTACTATCGACCCCATATTCCAGATGACTCCAGTAATCAGGAACAAGGCCTTTTAGAGTTACATTTTTCAATATATTTCTTAGGTTATGAAAGCCAAAAGTCAATAAAATACTTACCACATCTGCAGAGTTTGCGTTCAGATCAAAATCACATGTATGTAGAGTGAGCCGCTCATCGTGAAATGCCATTGACAATATTAAGCTCTCTTTTAAATGTACATGGAGGTCTCTAAGGTCGCATCAGCCTTATTGGAATATTCACTAATCTTCTAACTAAATAACAACGTGATGATTATATGTATTAATAAAATGTATATTCATAAGGAAAAGGTGCACAATAAGCCTAAATACTCGGCACCGTAGCCTTTACAATATGACCAATGCAATTTGAACCTCAAAGGTGCATTGTGTAACTTTTCTGGTGAAGAGCCTGTCAAATGTTCTCAATGGAGATGTTATTGCTTTGTCTGGAATGTTAAGTATGGTATTAAACGTTTTACCATTATGGAGACCAAACCAGACCAAGTTACAGGTCAGATCTGTGGAGAGACAATAGAATGCCTGTGTTTCTGGGTATTTTTGAGCTATAAAACCACCTGTAATGGAATAAAGTAAGGTAGTGTATAGTTGCTTAATGTTATACTGTGAACCATTCTAGACAAAGCAACATTTCTATGGAGAAGAGCATTTGACTCTCCACCAGAAAATTACACAATGCACCTTTAATTCACTTAAATTTTCTCTTCTGGACAGTTTTTCATTTTTGGTTAAAGTGTCCCATATTTTTCCCTAATCGTGTCACAGTGTGCAGTAATGCAGACTTGTATATGTTCTACTTTGTGATGATCATACTTATTATTGTTATATGAGCTTTTTGTACCATATGATTGACCAGAGGCACTTCTCCCATGTTGTAGTTTGCTTGCTCTTTTCTTTTAAAATGCAATTCATGCCACAAACCCATGTTCACATTCCTGCAATTGAAAATAAAATAAAATGTATACAACATTGAAGTATTTGTAGTGTTGTTTACTAAATTATTGTTTTGCAGCAGTGGTTATATCACAGGTTGTCTATGCACACCACACTTTGAACTACGTTGCACATTTGTTTTATATCGTAGGCTTTTATTTTGAAATGTGTTTCACTGTGTGCAGTGCATGGATCTATAACAAAAAAACACATCAGCCTGTTCCTCCTTGCACAAGGAGCAGATATGGGTCCTGTTAATGGGCTGAGGACCTTCTACAGCGCTGTCCGTACATTAAATGTCTTTAAATCTCTTTCCTGATGAGCCACCCCAGAGAAGTTGGACAATCTGTGCAACTTCTGTAGGATTAAGATGGCCTCATACTCCCAGTAGTGATAATCACCATAGCCAAAGCAGCACTAGTGGAAAACTAGCCATAAAAGACCAAGAGACCTCCACATGCAAACCCAGTCCCAGTTGTCTCATTGGTGCCACTCTAGTGCACCTGTTGAGGTGGCATCCTCTTGTTCCTGAGACATTGGCCTGTCCATATTTGTATAGATATCCAGCTTTTTTTCACACTGAGATCTGATGTGGTTTCAACATGTTCCTTTAATTTTTTTGTGCAGTGTGTATTGCCGACTGTTGGTCTACTGGACTGACACTTAATGACAAACTTGCTGTTGTAGCACTTCTCTTGTCAGTGTCAGTTTTTATTTATTTATTGAAAAAAAAAGGGATTAAATATTTATTTATTAAATTAGTTTTTCGAACTCATTTCGACCGCTTGTATCTGCGATCTCGTCCTTTCGGTCATTACCCAGAGTTCATGACCATAGGTGAGGGTAGACTGACCGGTAAAGCAGAGATGAGATCCTATGGTCCCCAAACCGGACCCTCTCCGGCCCTTGGCTGCACCTAGAAATTCTGTCCATAAATACAATGAACAAAACCAGTGACAAAGGGCAGCCCGGGAACATGCACCGGGAACAGGTCGAACTTACTTCTGGCAATGCGAACATAGCTACAGGGACCAGACAGCCCTTAGCAAGGGGCCCCGGACCCCATACTCCTGGAGCACCCCTCCTACAGGACACCATGAGGGACAGGGTTGAACGCCTTCTCCAGATCCACAAAGCACATATGGACCAGTTGGACAAACTCCCATGAACCCTCAAGCACCCGATTGAGAGTGTAGTACTGGTCCAGTGTTCCGCGGCCGGGACAGAATCCACACGCCTCCTGGATCTGTGGTTCGACTATCAGCTGGATTCTCCTCTCCAGTAGCCTGGCATAGACTTTACCAGGGAGGCTGCGGAGTGAGATTCCCTTGTAGCTGGAACACATCCTCCGGTCCCCTTTCTTATACAGAGGGACCCCCACCCCGGTCTGCCAGTCCAGAGGCACTGTCCGCGACCATCACCCGATGTTGCAGAGACATGTCAGCCAAGACAGCCTCACAACATCCAGAGACTAAAGATACTCAGGACAGATCTCATCCACCCCCAGAGCCTTTCCACCAAGGAGCTTGCCAACCACCTCAGTGACTTCAGCCAGGGTGATGGACGAGTCCACCTCCTAGTCCCCAGCCTCCGCTTCCTCCTCGGAAGATGCGACGATGGGACTGAAGTGATCCTCAAAGTACTCCTTCCACCGTCCAACAACATCCATAATTGAGGCAAACAGCTCTACACATTAGAGCATGGTTTGTCATTTGAAGGCAGTTTGGGGTCAAAACCTGAAATGGCCAAAAAATTGATTTTTCATCAGGGTCCGGGGTTCGGGGATTGCCACCGCGACAGGTTCCACAGAGCTTATGACCACAGCTAAGAATGGCCGCATCGACAATAGAGGTTGGGAACGAAGCCCACTCGGACTCCATGTCCCCAGCCTCCCCCGGGATCTGGGAGAAGCTCTTCTGGAGGTGTGAGTTGAAGGCCGCACCTACAGAAGGTTCCACCAGACGTTCCCAACAGACCCTCACGATACGCTTGGGCCTGCCAGGTCTTTCCGGCTTCCTCTTCCACCCAGCTCTGACAGCTCTGCCCCTCTCTTCTCCCGAGTGTCCAAGACGCACGGCCGGATATCAGATAACACAAAAACAAAGTCGATCATCGACCTCTGACCTAGTTCTGGTGCCACGTACACTGTGCTCTAACATGGTGTTTGTTATGGACGAACCATGACTAACACAGAAGTCCAATAACAGAACACCGCTCAGGTTCACATCAGGGAGGCCGTTCTTCCCAATCACCCCTCTACAAGTGTCACTGTCATTGCCCCTGTGGGCATTGAAGTCCCGCAGTAGAACAATGGGATCCCCAGTTGGTGCACTGTCCAGTACCCCTCCCAGA